>JAULKJ010099036.1:0-15588 GCA_032355405.1 Rubia balearica | reverse complement strand
ATGAATAGTCTATAGGAAATACAGAAAGTATAACAAATGGGATGGTGGTCCATCCACCACGGACCGTGGAATGCACTTACCACGAACCATGGGATATACCACGGTTCATGGAGACAAATTTGCCCAGCTTCTACTACTTTTAAAAGGGTGGCCTTCTCTCCAAAATCTCATCGTCTCTTCAGCATCAAACTCTTCAAAACCGACTCGATTATGGGAGGTCTTCAAATTGATATTCAAACACTTGAAAAATCAAAGAATTATAACATAAAAACACGTGATATCACCCTAACCTTCTAATTGATAAAATGTCAATTCACTTCCAATTAAATCTCTAATCTATTACAAAATTAGATGTATCAAATGTGTTCAAAATAGGATATAAATTTAGCAAATCCGATCCATACAAAAATTAAGAACTATAGCAAATTTGCCTTTCTAACTACGATGTTTCCCCTAGGAAGAATTACAACTGATTATTTGTGAGCCTATCCCATAGATAAATAGATACTTAGTTAGTCGTAGAGGCCCGAAAAATAGTGGCTAAATATTGGTTTCCATTCTCCAACTGCCCCCTCTCAATTTTCCCTAAGTTCCCCTGGTGAAGGGGCACCGTTCTCCTAATCATGATGAGCAGGTATACCAACAAATAATGATAGATCGCTTATCTAGTACACCTGCTTTGTCTCACACCCTAGTAGAACAAACTTGAGAAGCCATTCCTCTATCAGAAGTTCATCAACTAGGGTAGTCCACCTTTCCCTTAGGGCTTAACCGCCACAAGTCTGGGCCTTCCCCTCGCATTTGTTCTCCTCAGCCTCCATGCCCAAGGGATCCAAAGATGGAGATTCTTCATTATCTTTCATCCCAACCTCACGCTCGCTAATCCCACCCATCGATTCTATTCAAAACCATAAAATACATCAGATAATGAAATATATGAAAACATAAAACACTTGGGAAAACACTTTTGGAAAACATGAAAATGTTCTTAACATCCCATAAGGGATATAATCCAGACTTACATCTCCACCAGCTGAAGTAACTCCCCAATGTACCTAAACACAACAGGTTATCACACAACTGATGAGATTCCCAACCTAAACCTATGATAACCCTAGCATCCCAAACCACTGTTCACATGGAAAAATCACTAAAACCAACTTACATACACTTACAATAACTTAACACAAACATAAAACATACAAACAAAACACATATTCAAAGCTACTTCTCCAAATATGCAACACAATGAAATAACATACATCCACAACTAAGAAACGCTTAGGCAACATCTCCTTTTATAGATATAATTCACCCCGGCGAAAAGAAACCTCCATTATTAAAATACTTGAAAGTTGTGTCCCCCCATTTCTCGATGACTAACCACTTATTCACCCTTGGAAAACGAAAAACCAGAATATTCCACATATTAAAAAAGAAGTAATCTAAAAATTTCATGCCCATATAGATCACAGTCGTATCTCTAAGTAATAAAAAATTAAATATCTAAATCTTCTAAATGCATTTAAATATAAGAGAAAATTAGAATCGTTAAGCAGAAGATTTGTGCATGGATCATATCTTGCATCATGGTTTACACGGTTGTGTGCTGGACGTTAGTTGGCTAAGTGTTTTTGTTTAGCTTTGAATTTTTATATGATCAAACATGTGTGTGTGTGTATTTCGGTAGGCGGTAATAGTATATCTAAAGAAGGGATAGTGGGGACTCCAACTCCACTAATCCTAAAATTTTAATTTCGTTCCCCAAGTAAGTTGGCTAAAACATAATTAACGTATTACCAACGATTTAGAATGGCTTTTAATTATAATGATTATTTTAAAGTTAAATATTCAAATCTAACAATTATTTTACCTAACATATTAATGTAATCAAAAGCAGCAAATCGCTTATCCAAAAAGTAAACAACAATAAGATTACAACAATCACATTTGAAACATTAGCTAGAAATAAACTTTTTATCAAACACGAAGAATAAAAAATATATCCCACAATATCCCGCCAAACATAACCTATATCCCGCAGTATCTTTCCAAACACAACCTATATCCCACAGAACACATAGTAAAGTTATTCTATATCCCATCAAACACAATCTATATCCCACCAAACACAAAGTAAAGTGATTCTATATCTCACAAAATACTATTTATATCCTGCTAAAAATAGAACCGTGGAAATAAAAAAGAACCAAAAATAGAAGTGCGTGAGAGATGGTGGACGAGGGAAAGGTAAAGGCTTGAACTAAGCTTACCTATTCTGTTCCGATTTGGTTCAGTTTTTATGTTCAAAAAAATCTGGAATAAATTAGGCTATTTTATATTTTATTAAAACTTATGATTCAATCCTCATTTGTTTTGTGTTTCTGAAAATCCAATGCTCTCACTATACAAAATGAAAAATTCTTTGCCCAAAACGGTTTTTTATTTCATAAGTAGAAAAAAAAGTAAATTTAAAATTTTATAACTTCCTTTTATCATTAGTTATTTTGCATATTCATGAATAAAAACTTAATAATATAACTTCAATTATTACTATGATATAATGCGAAATGTGAGGTCGTCGACGTACCCCTTAATAATATATTATAAAATATATAAATCTTACAAATACAGTTAAGTGTATAATTGCAAAGTAGAATCGTTATGCAGCAGGATCGTGCGCGGACCGTGTCGTGCGTCACGATCTGCACGCTCATGTGCTGGGCGTTAGCTTTCTAATTGTTTTTGCTAGTTTTGAACTTTTATTTTTTTCTCTGATCAAATATGTAAATAATGTAATATATATAGGTAGGTGATAGCATATTTAAGGAAGGGATATCTGGGACTCTAGTACCACGGATCCTAAAATTTGAATTTTCTCCATTTATGTTGGCTAAAGTACAATTAGTGTATTACCAACGGTTTAGACTGACATTTAATTTCAATGATTATGTTCTTTGTTAAACAATCAAACCTAATAACGAATTTCATCTAACATATTAACATACTCAAAATAAATAATTCTCTTTTCAAATAAGCAAACAACGAAAAGAACAAGACAATCATGTTTCAAATATTAACTAGAAAGAAACTTTTTATATCACACATAAAAAATTCAACATATATCCCACACTATCACGCCAAATACAATCTATATCCTCTAGTATCCCAGCAAACACAACCTTTATCCCACCAAACATAGGGTAAAGTGATCCCATATCCCGTCAAACACAATTTATAACCTGCCAAACACAAAATAAAGTGATTCTATATCTTGCCAAATACAATATATATCCCAAAACATCCAGCCAAACACTATCTATATCTAGCCAAAAAGATATAAGTGCAGAAATAAAAAGAACAAATAAAAGAACCCCGAGAGAGATGGTGGACAGGGGCAAGACAAAAGCTTAAACTATGTTTCGTTATTCCCTTTTTGGTTTGGTTTAAACTATGTTTTGTTATTCCCTTTTCAGTTTGGTTTAGCTCTTACATAAATACATGATTCAATCCTTATTTCTTT
Organism: Rubia balearica; assembly: GCA_032355405.1. NCBI lineage: Eukaryota > Viridiplantae > Streptophyta > Magnoliopsida > Gentianales > Rubiaceae > Rubia > Rubia balearica. The sequence continues at coordinate 12,065 of JAULKJ010099036.1, read as the reverse complement.
TGTGTTTTAAAAAATCCAAAACTCTCAGTGTACAATAAGAAATAATCCTTCTGCTCATATGGGTTTTTTATTTCAAAAGTAGAAAAAATGAGTAAATTTAAGAGTTGATAACTTCTTTTTTATCATTAGTTATTATGCACATTTAAGAATTAGTTGCTAACTAGAATAACTTCAATTCTTACTATGATATAATGCGAAATGGGAGGTTTTCGCTATACCTCTCAATATTAACTTTTTAAATACCTAAATCTTCTAAATACAATTAAATATAGAGGAGTAAAGTAGAATTGTTACGCATAAGGATTGTGCATGGACCGTTCCATGCGCCATGGTCGGCACATCCGTGCACTAGACATCGGTTTGCTATGTGATTTTTTTAATTTTAATTTTATTATATGATCAAACATGTATATATAGTGGGGACTTCAGCTCCACCAATCCTAAACTTTGAAATTTTTTATCCATGTATGTTCGCTAAAATACAATTAATGTATTATCAATGGTTTAGTCTGACTATTAATTCTAATGATTATATTCTTTTATTAAATGTTCAAATCTAACCACTATTTTACGTAACATATTAACATAATCAAAAGCAGCCAATCGCTTTTCAAATAAGCAAACAACAATAAGAACACGACAATCACATTTAAAATATTAACTAGAAAAATACTTTTTTATCACATGAAGAATACAACCTATATCCTGCAATAACCTGCAAAACATAACCTATAACCCGAAACACTACTATATTTTGCAAAATCCCACGAAAATCCCACCAAACACAGAATAAAATGATTATATATCCTGCCAAACACAATTTATATCCCACCCAACACAGAGTAAAGTGATTCTATATCCTGCCAAAATATTTGATGCACAAAAAATAAAAAGAACAAAAATAGAAGCCCGGAGGTAATGGTAGGCGAGGGAAAAACAAAGGCTTAACCTAAGTTTCCTCATTAAATTTTTGATTTGGTTTAGTTTTCATGTTTTTAAAAAACCAGGAAACAATTAAGAAATTTTATGTCTTATATAAACTCATGATTTACTCCTCAGTTGTTTTGTGTTCCAAAAATCTAAAGCGCTTAGTGTAAAATAAGAACAAAAATCCTTCCGCTCATGTGGGGTTTTTTTTAAATTTTTTTTTATAAGTAGAAAAAAAGTAATTTAAGAGTTGATAACTACTTTTTTGTCAATAGTTATTATCATATTCAAAAATCAGTTGCTAAATAAAATAACTTGAATTCTTACCATGATGTAATGCAAATTGGGAGGTCATCATCATACCTCATCAATAATATATTATTAAATATCTAAATATTCTAAATAAAATTAAATATGTAAGAGCAAAGTGGAACTATTACGTAGAAGGATTGTGCACAGACCGTGCGATGCGCCACAATCTTCATGTTCGTGCGATAGACATTGGCTTGCTAAGTGTTTTTTGTTTAGTTTTGAACTGTTATTTTTATTATCTAATTAAACATTATATATTTATAAAATGTATATATACCGACACATATATTGGTAGGGGATAGCATATCTAAATAAGAGATAGTGGAACTTTAGATCCACTAAAACTAATATTTTAATTTTGTTGTCCATTATGTTTGTTAAAATACAATTAATGTATTACCAAAGGTTTAAATTATCTTTTAATTTCGTTGAATATGTACTTTATTAAAAAAGTCAAATCTAACTACAGATTTTATCTAACATATTAACGTACTCAAAAGCAACTGATCGCTTTAAATATAAAAAATGACAATAAGAACAGAACAATCACATTTTAAATATTAACTAGAATTCTTTTACCACACCAGAAGAATACAACCTATATCCTTCTAAATACAACCTATATCCCGCAATATCTCGTCAAACACAACCTCTATCCCACCAAACACAGAGTAATGTGATTCTATATCCCACCAAACACAATTTATGTCCATCTAAACAAAATATATATCCCTCTAAACAAATAGAAGCTCAGAAATAAAAAGACAAAAAATAGCAAGCGCGGCCATATGGTGGTCAAGGGCAATGCAAAAGTTTAAACTAATTTTCATTATTTTTTCCCAGTTAGATTTAGTTTATGTTTTAAAAAAAATATGGAAGCAATTAGGAAATCTTTGTCTTATATAAACCCATGATTTAGACCTCATTTGTTTTGATTCTAGAAAATCCAATCTCTCAGTGTACAATAAGAAAAATCCTTCCGCACAAATGGTTTTTTTTTATTTCACTAGTAAAAAAATATATATTTAAGAGTTGTTAACTTCTTTTTATCATTAGTTATTATTAATTCATGAATTAATTGCTAAACAATATAACTTAAATTCTTACTATGATGTAATGAGAAATGAGAGGTCAACATCGTACCTCTTGATAATATATTTTTAAATATCTAAATATTCTGAATACAATTAAATATGTAAGAGAGAAGTATAATAGGGATGCATAAGGATCCTGCAAGACCACGATGTGCGCCACGGTCAGCACGTTCGTGCGATGAATGTTGACTAGATCCTGCAATATCCAGCCAAACATAATCTATATCCTGCTGTATCCCGCCAAACACAATCTATATCACGCCATTAAAAAAGGAGCCGAAATAAAAAGAACAAAAAATAGAAGCGCGTGAGGGATAGTTGGCGAGTGCGAGGCAAAAGGTTAAAATAAGTTTCCTTATTCCGTTTCCGGGTTTGCTAGTTTTTATGCTTTAAAAAACCTTTAAAAAATTAGGCCTTATATAAACCCATGATTCAGAGCTTAAATTTTTTGTGTGTCTTAAAATCCAAATATTTTATACTACAATTTCCCTAATGGATCCTTTTGCTGGTGGCGTTTCCTCACTCGTCACCAGTGATTGTATAAAGCGGGGTGTGACTTTCTTTTACCATCCTAGCATCAGTAATTCATTACGATGAAGACCATCGTATGAAACCCCTTCGGATTCGCATGGCATACAACCTAATCCTCTATTATTGTCTGCACCGTAATATATAAAAAAATTATTTGTTTCCCACTGCACCAAACGACATCCATCATTTCCATTATGATTAACTGTAGTAAGTAATTAGCATAAAAATAAAACAAATTATAGAATCTTGTCAATTTATGCATCAAATACACAATAAATTCAAAGAACCTAATTCATAATCAATGTAAAAAGTAGAATATTCATTGTCTTACCTATCGCACGATATCCTTCTATGGCCTAGATAATATAGGACCTAGAATGCTTTGGAAACTTCAGAGTTTTTGGCCGCATGGTGTACGCTATACTACATTTCTGTAAGTGTGCACACATTGTTAGAAATTAAAGGGATTTGTTATGTTCAAATTAATCTATACTCGGCCTAAAAAGGTAGCACATATTGTTAATAAAATTATCTTATTTTATTTTCGGAAAGAAAGCATACGTGGAAAGTTTTTATGGTATCAGACGAGAAATATTATTCATGAGTTTTTATTATTCACTTTGAATTACCAATCACTTGTACGATTTTATCTTAACAAATAAATAATGAATTTAAACTCTTCAAATCAAGTTTACTAACAAATAATCACACAATAATTTAAGTTTATAACACTAAAACTTGGCTGGTAATTTTGTCATCCAAACCTTTAAGAAAAAGGTGTATTTATAGTAGAGGATACAAAATGTTGAGCCCATGAAACAGAAAAGATTTTGAGTTATTTAGAATAAATAATTAAAAACAAAAAAACCACTTAAATCGCTTAAAACTTATTTGAAATAAATGTGGGTAGGATGGACGGTAAACGTACATATGGGTTGGATACAAGTTCGTTAATAATTAAAAGGCACAAACGGGAGAAACTTACATGAGAAACTCTCCTTTTTATACTTGCAATGAGACACTGAGCTAGTTTCCATTTCTCAACATCCTTGTCTGGAATCAATCCACTTTTGTGCCTTAAGTATTATTCATGCTTCAAGCCTTACAACATTAGCCCATGAATATGGGTTATAATAATTATACGATAGCCTTCAACCTTTACATAATATAGTACCTAGAATGCTTTGGACTCTTCGGAGTTTGTGGACCCGTGGTACATGCTACTCAACATTTCTTTAATAGTGAAAACAATATCAAACAACAACTCGGGACGATCTCTGCATCCTACGATTACAACAGAGTAACTGAATTCCGCGCAATCCTCAACTTTCACATGTGAAGTATCACAATGCGTCATCCTCTCTTCATGGATTTTCTCTGAACACTCTAATGTCTTCATCGTTACTAGAGATGTCCTAGCAGCAAGAGTAGTTGCACGACTTGTAGTCTCCATCGGCCCCATCAAGTTATGGAGTCACCTATCGATATAATTTTTTCCGACACAAGAGCGACTATGTTAAAAATTATTGTGATGTCAAGAGTGAATACATTACTTATTCATTAGGATATTTTGTTATATTGTGCAAAATATGCACTTAATTTTATTAGTTATAGAAATTATAGGGATTTGTTAAGTTCGACTTAATCTGTACTCGGCCTATAAAAGGAAAAACGTATTGTTAATAAAATTATCCTATTTTACTCTTAGGAAATCAAGGATATGTGGAAATTTTTTTATGTTATGAGAGCAAGAAATATTATTCCTTAGTTTTCATTATTCACTTTGAATTACCTATCAATTGTACGATTTTATTTTAACAAATAAATAATAAGTTTAAATCTTCAAATAAACTTTACTAACAAATAATCACACAAGAAATTAAGTTTATAACACTAAAAGGTCATCGGTACTTTTATTATCCAAACCTTTGGTTATATTTGATCGATAGGAAAAAGGTGTATTTATAGAAAAGGGAACAATATGGTGAGCCCATAAAATACAAAAGACTTTGAGTTATTTAGAATAAATAATTAAAAACAAAAAACCACATAAATCACTTTAAATTTATATGAAATCAATGTGCGTAGGATGGGCCGTAAACATGCATATGGGTTGGATACAAGATCGATAATAATTTAAAGGAACAACCGGGAGAAACTCTCCTCTATTTAGTTGCACTGAGACACTGAGCTAGCTTCCATTCTCAACATCCTCATTCGAATTAATCCACTTTTGTGCCCTATGTAATATTTTTGCTTCAAGCATTACAACATTAGCACATGAAAATGGTTTATACCAATCATATGATACCCTTCTCAGGCTTAGATAACATAGTACTTGAAATGTTTTGGACTATTCCATGTTTATGGACGCATGATACACAATATACTGCATTTGTAAAAGAGTGCAGACAGTATCAAACCACAACTTAGAACGATCTCTACATCTCATGGTAACAATGAAGTAACCTAATTCCGTGCAATCCTCGACTTTCACATCTTGAGCATCACAATGGTTCATCTTTCCTCATATATTTTTACTAACACTTTGATGTATTCATCCTTATTAGAGATTTTCCGGCACCAAGAGAAGCTGCACGACTCGTAGTCTCCATCGACCGTTATCAACTGGTGGAGTAGCCTATAAATATGATTTTTTCCAACACAAGAGCGACAATGTTACACATTATTTTGATGTTAGGAGCGAAAACATTACCTGTTAGTTAGAATATTTTGTTGTATTGCACAAAATCTGCACAAAATTTGGTTAGTTATAGAAATTGTAGGGATTTGTTAATTTTGACTTAATCTGTGATCGGACTATAAAAGGAAACACATATTTTTACTAAAACTAATGTATTTTACTCTTTGAAAATCAAGCATACGTTCAAAAATATTTTATGGTATCAGAGAAAGCAATATTATGCATTAGTTTTCATTATTCACTCTGAATTACCTATCACTTGTAAGATTTTATTTTAACAAATAAAGAATAATTTAAAAACTCTTCAAATAAATTTTACTAACAAATAATCACACAAGAAATTAATTCTATAATACTAAACGTTGGTTGGTAATTTTATTATCCAAACCTTTAGTTGTTTTTGATTTAAAGGCAAAAGGTTTATATATAGTAGAGGGAACAAAATGCTGAGCCCATAAAACATAAAAGGCCTTGAGTTATTTAGAATAAATTGTTTTAAAAAAATCAACCTACATCGCTTTAAATTTATTTGAAATCAATGTTCGTAGGAAGGGCAGTATACATGCACATGGATTGGATACAAGTTCGATAACAATTGAGAAACTCTCCTTTCTGTAGTTGCACTGAGAAACTGAGCTAGTTTCCATTTCTCAACATCCTCATCCAGAATCAATCCACTTTTGTGCCTTATGTATTATTCATGCTTCAAGTATTGCAGCATTATCAAATGAAAATGGTTTATAATAATTATAGGGTGGCCTTCTCAGTCCAACATAAACATAGTACCTGGAATTCTTTGGACACTTCGGAGTTTATGGCCGCATGGTACACGCTATACTGCATTTATGTAAGAGTGCAGAGAGTAGCAAACAACAACCTGGGGCGATCTCTGCATCTTACGGTAAAAATAGAGTAACCTATCATTGCAATTCTTCATCCTCTCTTCATAGATTTTTTCAAACACTTTGATGTCCTCATCCTCACTAGGGATGTCTTGGCTACAAGAACAGTTACAAGAGTCGTACCCTCCATCAGCCGCCATCGGCTTATGGAGTCTCCTATCGATATGAATGTATTCGGCACAAGAGCGACTATGTAACATATTTACTTTGATGATAGAAGAAAATACATTACCTATAAGTTAGAATATTTTGTTTGTATTGCACAAAATCTGCACAATATTTGGTTAGTTATAGATATTATAGTGATTTGTTAAGTTCGACTTAATCTGTACCCAACCTATAAAAGGCAGCATATATTGTAAATGAGATTGTCGTATTATAAGCTTTGGAAATAAAACATACGTGGATTTTCTTATTGTATCAGGGCAAGAAATATTATTTATTAGTTTTAATATTTCACTCAAAATTACCTATCACTTGAATGATTTATTTTTAAAAATATATAATAAATTAAAACTCTTTAAATCAAGTTTACTAACAAATAATCACACAAGAAATTAAGTTTATAACTCTAAAAGTTGTTTGGTATTCATTATTCAAACCTCTAGTTGTATTTGACCGATAGATAAAAGGTGTATTTATGGTAGAGGGAACAAAATGCTGAGCCCATAAAACACAAAAGGTTTTGAGTTATTTAGAATAAATAATTAAAAACAAAAAAACCATAAAATCGCTTTAAATTTTTTGAAAACAATGTGCGTAGGACGGGCAGTAAATGTGCATATGAGTTGGATACAAGTTCGATAAATTTTAAAGGAACAAATGGGAGAATCTGATATGAGAAACTCTCCTTTTTGTATTTCCACTGAGACATTGATCTAGTTTCCATTTCTCGACATCCTCGTGTAGAATCAATCCTCTTTTGTGCCTTATGTAGTATTCTTGCTTCAAGCATTACAACATTAGTACATGAAAATGTTTTATAATAATCATACGATAGCCTTCTCAGGCCTGCATAAACATAGTAACTGGAATGCTTTAGACTCTTCAGAGTTAATGGCTGCGTTTATTTCTGTTAGAGTGCAAACAATATCAAACAATAACTTGGGACAATCTCTGCATCTAACGTTAACAACAGAGAAACTTTATTCCATGCAATCCTCAAATTTCACACATTGAGCATCACAATGCTTCATCCTCTCTTCATAGATTTTTCCACCAATTTTGATGTCTTTGTCCTTACTAAAGATGTCCTGGTATCAAGAGCAGCTGCATGACTCATAGTCTCCATCACTCGCCATCAGCTGGTGGAGTTTCCTATAGATATGAGTTCTACCGGCACAAGAGCGAATATGTTACATAATTTTTATTGTTAGGAATGAATACGCTCCTTATTAGTTAGAATATTTTTTTTGTATTGCACAAAAATTGCACAATATTATGTTAGTTGCAGAAATTGTAGGTAATTGTTAATTTTGACTTAATCTGTATATTGTTAATAAAATTATCATATTAAACTTTGGAAATCAAGTATACGTGGAAATTTTTTATGGTATCAGAGGAAGAAATATTATTCATTTGTTTCATTATTCACTGACACTTACCTATCACTTGTACAATTTTCTTTTAACAAATAAATAATAACTTAAAACTCTTCAAATCAAGTTTACTAAAAAATAATCACACATGAAATTATGTTTATAACTCTAAAAGTTGTTTGGTAATTTTATTATCCAAGGCTTTAGTTACATTTGACTGATAGGTAAAAAGTGTATTTATAGTAGATGGAACAAAATGCTGAACCCATAAAACACAAAAGGCTTTAAGTTATGAAAATAAATAATTAAAAACAAAAAACCATTTAAATTGCTTTAAATTTATTTGAAATCAATATGCATAGGATGGGCGGTAAATGTACATATGGGTTGGATACAAGTTTGGTAATAATTAAAAAGAACAAACGTGAGAAACTCACATGAGAAACTCTCCTTTCTGTAGCTGCACTGAGACACTTAGCTAGTTTCCATTTCTCAACATTCTCGTCCAGAATCAATTCACTTTTGTACCTTATGTAGTATTATTGCTTCAAGTATTACAAAATTAGCACATAAAAATGGTTTATAATAACCATACATTAGCCTTCTCAGTCCTACATAAACATAGTACCTGTAATGCTTTGGACTCTTCAAAGTTTATGGCCGCGTGGTACATGTTATATTCCATTTTTGTAAGAGTGCAGATAGTATCAAACGACAACTTTGGATGATCTTTACATCTTCACGATAACAATGGATAAACTTAATTCCATGCAATCCTCAACTTTCACATGCGAGCATCATAATGCTTCATCCTCTCTTCATATATGTTTCCACCAACTTTGATGTCTTTATCCTTACTATAGATGTCATCGTATTGAGAGCAGCTGCACGACTCATAGTCTCTATCAGTCTCCATCAGTTGGTGGAGTCGCCTATAAATATGAGTTCTATCAGAACAAGAGCGGCTATGTTACTTAATTTTTTATCGTTAGGAGTGAATACATTTTCTATTAGTTAGCATATTTTTATATTGCACAAAATCTGCACAATATTATGTTAGTTATAGAAATAATTGGGATTTGTTAAGTTTGACTTAATCAGTACTCGATCTATAAAAGGCAGCACATATTGCTAATAAAATTATTATATTTTACTCTTCGAAAATCAAGCATACGTTGATGTTTTTATGATATCAGAGGAAGAAATATTATTCATTATTTTCATTATTCGCTCTAAATTGCCTATCATTTGTACGATTTTATTTTAACAAATGAATAATGAATTAAAAATGTTCAAATCAAGATTACTAACAAATAATCACACAAGAAATTATGCTTATAATTCTAAAAGTTGTTTTGTAATTTTATTATCCAAACCTTTAGTTATATTGGACTGATAGGTAAAATGTGTATTTATAGCAGATGGAACAAAATGTTGAGCCCATAAAACAAAAAAGGCTTTTAATTATTTAGAACAAATAATTAAAAACAAAAAAATGACTTATTTGAAAGGCTTTTTAGTTATTTAGAACAAATAATCGCTTTAAATTTATTTGAATTCAATGTACGTAGGTCGGGCAGTAAATGTACATATAGGTTGGATGCAAGTTCGATAATAATTAAAAGGAACAAATGGGAGAAAATTACATGAGAAACTCTCTTTTCTGTAGTTCATTGAGACACTGAGCTAGTTTCAAGTTCTTAACATTCTCGTCCAGAATCAATTTTCTTTTCTGCTTCATGTAGTATTCCTTCTTCAAGCATTACAACATTAGCACATGAAAATGGTTTATAATAACCATACGATAGCCTTCTCAAGCCTACATAAACACAGTACCTGGAATGCTTTGGACTCTTCGAAGTTTATGGAAGCGTGGTACATCTTATACTCCATCTCTGTAAGGGTGCATACATATCAAACAACAACTTTGTACGATCTCTACATCTTACGGTAACAATGGAGAAACTTTAATTCACGCAATCCTCAACTTTCACATGTGGAGCATCACAATGCTTCATCCTCTCTTCATTGATTTCTCCAAACACTTTGAAGTCTTCATTATTACTAAAGATTTCGTGGTATCAAGAGCGGATGTACGACTCATACTCTCCACCAGCCGCCCTCAGCTGGTGGAGTTGCTTATCGATATGAGTTTTACCTGCACAAGGGCAACTATATATCATATTATTTTGATGTTAGAAGCAAATAAATTACCTATTAGTTTGCATATTTTGTTATATTCTAAAAAATATGCAAAACATTTGGTTAGCGTAGAAATTATAGAGATTTTTTAAGTATGACTTAATTTGTAGTTGGCTTATAAAAGGCCACACATATTTTTAATAAATTATCGTATTTTACTCTTTGGAAATCAAACATACTTGGAAATTTTTTATGGTATCTGAGCAAGAAACATTATTCATTAGTTTTCATTAGAGCAAATGATTTCTGTGGCTCTCGAACTATCCCGATCGTTTACCTTTGACCCTCCAATTTTTTTCACATACTTTAGGCCCCTGAACTTACCAACTGGTGAATTGTGGCCCTTTCGTCAGGTTAAACCGTTAAATTAGATCAAAACCTCATTTTAAGGACAAAATTGACTTTTTCCTATTTCCCATTTTTCTTTTTCTTTTTTACTTTTAATTTTATTTTTTTGTTTCCTACCTTCCCCTCCCCCAACGCCTGAAACCCTAGTTCCCCTGGCAGCGGTGCCACCGACCATCGCTTTCACATGTTCATTTGGACCATTGCAAAATTCTGCCCATTATTCACAGCCGCCGCTTACCCTTCTCCTAGGGATGACAATGAGGTAGGGGCGGGTATGGATTATGGTACCTCCATACCCATGCCTTCTAAAATTTGCATACCCATACCCGCCTCATTTCCCTCGGCGAGTACAACTTTAATATCCACCCCGCCCCATCGGGTATTATAAAAAATCCATACCCGTCCCATCACCCACTTGGATATCCCTATCCACTTCATACCCATTGTACTTATCTCGTCTATATCTCCAAAAATAGCTAAAATCCACTTTTTTAGTACTTTCTTATTAAAATTAATAAATGCATTTACAAGAAAATATTATAGGTAAGATATGTGCAATATGGGTAAATAATAATTTATTTTTATAAGAAATTAGCGGGTATATAACGGGTATAGTGGGGAGGGGCGGGTGTGAAATATTATCCACGCCCGACCCATTGCTCATGGCGGATATAATTTTCATACCCATACCCGCCCCATTGGGGCGGATGCAAGGTGAACCTCTACCAAAACCCACCTCACTGCCATCCCTACCTTCTCCTTCCAACTCCTTAAACCCTAATTCCCACACCACCCTCCACCACTAGTAACCTACCTCTACCACTGAAAGACATTGAACATTTTGAAGGAAAAAATAGAACCCTCTTTTCCCCTGCCTCTCGCTAGGGAGCAATTGAATATCGCTAGAGCTTCTCCTCTCTTGCCTCTCGCCATAGCTGCCATCGAATTAACCACCGATATCATCAACAATTATGCTTATCTCCGTTGCTGCTATCTCCCTCAATTTTTAGCTTTTTCAATTTTCTCAGATTTGTGATGGAAGTCGACTTCTTCAAATTCGCCGAAGATTCGTGATAGAAGATGCCATCGGGTTTTCTGGGCGAGGTGATGAGATGGACAAAAAAGGACAATGGGGGTGATAGTGCATGAGATGGAGACGAAGGTGGTAATGGTATAGAAGATTTCCAGTGACGATGGTGGATCCCTTAACCACAACAACGAGTTTTTCGTTGAAAGAAGAACCAGAGGGTGAGGAGGTGGGGAGGCGGTGCTGGTGGTTGGCTAAAGAGGAAAGTGGAAAAGGAAATGAAAATGAAAAGAATAAGGAAAAAATATAAAACAAAATGGGAAATGACTATTTTACCCCTAAAATTAACGCTGTGACCATATCTTAACGGTTTGACCGACAGAAGAGGTACAAGGTGCTAGGTTTTTTAGTCCCGGGGGGCAAAAAATGGGGAAAAAGGTGGAGGGCCAAAGGTGAACGATGGGTATATTTTGAGAGCCA
>JAULKJ010098931.1:0-15588 GCA_032355405.1 Rubia balearica | reverse complement strand
AATAATATTATCGTATTTAACGGCGATGGATTCGTCATAACAAGTAGTTTCTGAAAAGTAACTTTTTGTTTACCGTTATTATACGTAGTTAAACATATTAATGATTAGACAAGTTTCTTGATGCGCGTGATAATGATTGCATTGCAATTTGAACTGGGACGGAGGGAGTAACTCTAAGTTCATCACAACCATTTAACCAAATCGGTTTATATGGAGATGGATGTTGAGCAACATGCAATGCTAAATATTTAAATAAAAGATTTGTAACAATATTAGCACATAATCTTCCATCTATAATTAGTAAGCAATATATATTTTTTACAAGGTAACGAGTATGAAAAATATTAGAAAGTTGTAACTCTGATTCGGCCACATGATCCCTTAATGACACGAAGTTACCTTATGTTTTCGGGTTTTGCTTACCTTGATCATCAACTTCTTCTTCACTTTCATAAATCTGGGCACATCAGCATATTCATCTTCTCCTTCTCCTTCCTCCAATGTTGTCATGATTCGAGCATAAGGATAGTTAGATTGTAAATTGCCTCGTTCCTTACAATTAAAACAAGTAGGAGTTTTAGAAGAAACTGTATATGGCGAAGAAGGAGTAGACATACCAGGAGATCTACTAAACTATTGGTTTGAGGGAGCCATCCTTCGTTCATTAGGACTGTAAGTCGGATTTTAATACGACGTGGATAGGCCACGACCGCCTATGATAACTCCTCTCCCTCAGCCAAAACTGGAGCTTCCCGAATTAAAACCTAGTCTTTGATTGGTAAACCCGTATGGTATAGTCTTTTCCGACCTCTAAGTACTTTCAACCAACCTTTCTTTCACTAATAAGTCACCCATCAACACATGATGTTGAAGTTTAATCAGTACTTGGATATTTTCCCTTAAGCTCTCGATAAATCAATTCTTCACAAATGGGTCATCTTCCTCCATTCCAACCCGTCTCGTGGTTAGTTCGAGATCTTGCCAATATTCATCCACTGATAGATTCTCTTGCTTCATATTGCTCAAGTATGAATGTTGTTCCATGAAACATTTGGTTGTTCCATGAAATAATCAAAGCTCGGTCTTAACAACCCGGTAGTTTAACAACGACGTTGAGTCCTCGAAGGCAGATGGTGTAGATGGCAAAGATCCCGATGCCTCATAGTTAATATGACTATTCATGCTTCGCCAATTAAGTATGTGCCTACTCTCTTGCTTCAAATACTTAATATCACATGGTTTAATGAACTACCTCTTCAAAACAAAATTCAAAAAATTAATAAATTGATGGACAATCTAAACTCAGTTGTATAAAAATGGTGACAGATGAGTACTTGGACGAAAATATCCGGAACAGAAATAACAATAAATTTTTAGGATTTTTAAAACAAAAATAAATCAAGGATTTTTAGGCTATTTTAACATTGGTGACATTAATCGGCATTAACTTCGAGCTTAGGCCACTTACAGATATTTCAGCACTTTCTAAAAATTAGAGGACATGCTGTCACATACTTTGAAGGAATTGAGGGTTTGAAGAGATTTTTCTTCTTCTTTTTTATTGAATTAAATTTAAGGAGTTTTGGAAATGTCCTATTGATTTACATTACCTCATAGTTTCGACTAAATTAAAATTATTTTGATAATTTCAAAAAACTTAAAATTTAATTATCATGCAATAAAGATACAGAATCCATTTTTTCTTTGGCCTAACTCAAAAAACAATGGAAAAACACCAAGACATAAATATATTTGGGCAAAATGCATTCATGCCTCCAATTCTTATGTTTGTACAGATATACCTCCGAGTTTTTTTTAAAGTACACTCGTACCCCTGGATTAGTTGTGTCGTAATCACTCATACCCATCTTGTCTGAGTCTGGCCATTTCTGGCTATTGACCGACCTGAAATTACCAAAATGCTCTTTGGGCTAAACTCTAAAACTAAATGGACAAGTTTGTGCTTAAAATCCCACCGCACCTCCGCCGCCGCACAGCCACTTACGTTGCAAATCTGCCACCTCCACCCCACCTCTAACGCTAATCCACCACCTCTGCCCCCACCTTCACCTCCCGCTCCACCACCGCCTCATTCACCTTCACTACCCCACCACTACCACCACCCCAACCCGTACAACCGGAAACCCACCACTATCAACGCTGCCATCAATTTACCACACACCCACCGCCACGACCTCGTCAAAACCCACCACCACCATCCCCCATTCCAGTAGAAACTCCCACATCCCAGCCATCAAATCGACGCACTATCACGGACGCAAACATCAGCCCACCACCATCTCAACGCTACCCTGCACCACCGCAACGCTACTTATCCCATCACCAGCACCATAAACTAAAACTCCATACCCCACTCGCAGCCCCAAAACCTTAGCACCCCCACCACAGTCCCCGACCTGCCAATTACCACACACTGCCACCGCTCACCTTTGATCGTTGCTTACCATACCACCGTGCCTCCTCCGCGATGGCTCCCTGCCACACCCCCAAAACCCTAGCACCCCCACTTACAGTAGCCCCTGCCTAAGCTTCTTGTCATGCCACCCACCATCACCAAACCAACACCACGATTCGTCCCTTCGCCCACCCAAGTTTCGCTGGATCCAGACTCATCTGACCTTTTTTCCATCGACAAGGCCTCTCTAGCTTTGAGTCGGTCTGGTCAAGGCATTTAAACAAAGATGAAGAAATCGATGAGGGAATTAGCAGTGGGTTGTGGTTGGGGTTGAAAAATGAAAATAAGGGTTTTATTTCAGAAGGGCAAAATGGCCATTTCCTTCGAATCCGACGATGACCATAGTTGACCAGTTTTTTCAGATGAAACCAAAGGTACAAATGCACTTTCAAAAAATTGAATGGTATATGTACACAAACTAAAGAACTGAAGGGCATAAAAATATATATTTTTTCCAATATATTTACTTGACTACCGCACACCATGACACAAATACAACTATACACGTATTCTTTACTTGGACTACCGCAAACTGTGACACAAATACATTCCTCAACAAAGATAATCGTAAATACTCTAGAAATCTACAATGATTCTCAGAGCATGTACAATGGGAGACTCGGAGGGGGCTCAATTAAAAATTGTGACGAAATTGAGACCGAAAACTCTCACGGTTAGGGGCTCGGAACGGCCTGCATCAATGCAACCCACTGCTCCGGACTGGCGAATTGAGCCCGTGCTCAATTACTTCCACCCTGCATCACCCACGTGCATGGGGGCATGGAGTGGTGATGCGCCTAATTTTTTTTTTACCATAGGACCCTTGCCCCTCCTTTTTAAATTTTTTTTCCAGTTGATTGGGACACGTGGCCCAATTAGTGTTGCCACGTGTCTCAACCGATTTTTTTTTAAAAAAAAGATTCAGTTTTAAAAATTTTAAAAAATATTTTGGGCTTATTTAAAATCCAAAAAATGGAAAAAATTGCAAAAAAATCCGATCTTTATTTTTTAAAATCCTTATTAAATTTTGAATCTTTTTAAAAATTAAAAGTACATTCTTTAAAAATATATATACGATTCTTTTTAATTATGCTTTATAAAATAAATTTATAAAATTGAAATTAATTTCAAAAATAAAATTTGAAAAAATTCAATTAAAAAAGTATAGGTGTATTATTAAATTTTATATTACAATTTATCTTATTTGATAAATTTATTTGAATTAATTATTAATAATTAAAATAATGAGTAGGATATATAGAAACAAGTGGGGTCCATAGAGTGATATCAAAGGGATTTTAACCATTGTGGTGAAAAAATAAAATGATTTAATTATAAGCTCAATTGCTGAGACAGAAGCAAGAGATTGATTATTTAATGCACTGAAATCACGGGAACTCCTAACTGTTTCTTGACATTGTACATTGTCTTACCATACAGAGGTTGATGCAGTAGAATTTTCCGGTCTCTGGGTCAGTCTTTGACTGGGTCAGTCTGTGTGTCTACTGCCACAAACTCAGAATTGTATAGTCCATCAACTATGAAAAAATATTTTAAAAATTCAAAATGTCAAGAAAGCATAATTGAGAGCACATTAAGGAATCTTTTACCGGCCACGTCCCCCAAGAATAAAGACCAAGACTCTTACTCTCCCACTTCTTTACTTGATTTTTTTTATATTGACACTCTTTTTTTTAAATAATTTTTTTATATTAATATTTTTCTCTTTGATAAATTTTATATTATTTTTATTCACTAAATTTATTTTTTACTCTTCCAATACAATATTCTTTACCTATTTTACATTTAAAAAAAATTGTGCCTATTATTTAATGTTAAGGGTAACAAATGGACGGACGGATCAAATACGAATTGGATAAAATGGGTACCCATTTTATGATGAATAAAAAATGGGTCGGGTCAAAATAGGTCAAGTTGAAACCCGCTCAACTTGTGGGTTAAAAGTCATTCACCTTACGTGTTAAAATGGGTAAACCCGCAGTTTCAATTCATATACAAACCATATGAATTTATATATCAACCCATATGGGTAAAATTCACCGGTTTCAACCTAAATATAGACTCATATGGATTTATATACCAACTCATATAGGTAAACTTGTGAGTTTCAATCCATATATTGACCCATATGAATTTATATACTAACACATATGAGTAAACCCTCAGGTTCATGTTCAACCCATATTTTTCAACTATTCATTCGATCCATTACCCATTTAAACCCGTGAATTGGTGCCAATATTTTGGGACTAGTATTAATCTTCAATTTTTTCTTACGCGTGCAACCCGGGATACCACGGTCTATGTAGGTTCGCGAACGTCGTTCTTTAATTTGTTTTTTAATATTCCTCCCAATCTTCTCGTATTCTTTGATGATTTTTTTTTTAAATTCAGTGACGGATGTTATTGGAAATAAAAACTCAGAGCCGTTTCTGCGCGCAAATAATCTTAAAAGATAAACAAATGCGGTAAGTTTTTCCACAAATACAATTAAATTTATCGTCCTGAGTCCCTCTTAATTTTTCTAAATATATCTATTCTTAAGGACAACGTCAATTATAAAAAATAAAATTAATATTCCATTCAACTAACCTCTAACAATAATTAATATCAATCACAATATAATAGAAATTCATTACTTTTTATATTGGTGTTTTGGTGTTATGGTATACATCGATTGGTTGTCAACCGGTCTCAAGCACAATATATAGAAATTTTTTGCTTTCAGTGTTGGTGTTTTGGTATAAATTCGTTGTCAACCGGGACTAATTTAAAACCAAAATGTCTAAAAATTACGCATCGGTATTATTATATGTTACTGGTTTTATTTTTTTACGAAAGTGTGCCAATAATACAGAAACGAAGGGAGTACGGTAGCTTCTAAAAATATATTTAAATTCATAAATATCCCATGATACTATATATACACACACAGAGAAGGAAATCCAAAGAAGCACATAATCAAAAATAACAAAAGGTTCGGAGAGCACTTTTGATATAAATTTATATATGTGTGTGTCTATATGTGTGTATATATGTATCACAAAGTTTTATTTTAGATCGA
This sequence comes from Rubia balearica, assembly GCA_032355405.1. Taxonomy (NCBI): domain Eukaryota; kingdom Viridiplantae; phylum Streptophyta; class Magnoliopsida; order Gentianales; family Rubiaceae; genus Rubia; species Rubia balearica. Next base: position 10,027 of record JAULKJ010098931.1, on the reverse strand, counting down.
CTAACTATTAGATGAGGACATATTATAATTAGTGGAACTGATACGGTATTTTAATATTTACTTTTATTTATTGCAATGAGATATATATATAATTATAATAACTTTTTAAAATTAATCTCAACATACAAATAATTATTATTTTTAAATAATTTGAATGAAATATTATAAAAATAATCATTTTTTATTGTAGTCAATATTTAATGACTACCTAAATGAATTATTTCACTTCATAACTCATATACTCCTTTGATGACTAAACCTTAAAATTTTATATAAAATTCTTTGTTTCCAATCTAATTATAAGGTAAAAAAAGCATATAAAAACTAATTCTAACTTTTTAATTAACAATACCGTGCAACGGTCAGTGGGACTCACCGACTTTCATCCCTGCTTCTGACAACCAAAGCCTCACCGCCCCGCCCCTCCGCCACTACCATGACTCCACCACTAAAGGGCTCAACTACATCGTCATTGTCTGTGACTTGCAGAAGCCCCCGATCTAGATCTAGGAGAACAAATCGGAAGACAACAACCCGTTCGAATTCCTCGATGCCGACAACTTCAAGGTCCATGTCCAGCATCATGATGGACTCTTCTCGAAACAACACATTGGGAGGGGAAGGGGTTTATGAGTGGGTTAAGATTCTGGTGTACCTTTCCATTGTTGTGTTGCGGACGGGATTGGAAGAAAGAAGTTGGGAAGCAAAAGATTGGATTTGCAATTTAGAGAGAGAAAAAGTTGGGCGGCGAGGGTTTGTGGGGGGAGGTGAAGGAAGAAAAGTGGGTGGGTGGGTTTTTAATGTAAATTTTAATTGTTTAAGGGTATGTGTGTCTTTTAATAGGTTAATTTTTTTCTTAAAATGGAAAGTGTGCAAATTTGACTGCGATAAATAAAAAAAGAAAAATGTGCAGATTCGGATGGGACGGAGGGAGTATAACATTTCTTATTTTTTTCACGTTCAAACACAACTTATTGATAGTTTTAACTTATAAAGTATAATACTTAAATTTAAAAAACACGGTTTTAAAGTTAAGATATACAATGGTTTGTCCATAAGTTTATGGACGAACCACATTTCCTGAAACTTTGTCAAGTTGTAATATAACCATTGGGATATCAACTTGTTTCACATGAAGATCATGATCAATTGGCAGAGAAGAGCGTATCACGCATCAATAGGGATCTTGAAGAATTGTGACACCACTTGATTCAGAGCACGATCTATTTGTCAAACTGTAAAAATCTTGAAAAACACAAACCGACCCATACAAAAACACAAACGAAGCCACAAATACACGATTATTACAAATATATTGGATGAAATATATCGATGTGAACAACTAAATCGATTAATCATTATGAACACAATGATCTAATCTATTAGGTTGAAAAACAATACTAATGTATGAAAACAATTTCATACTATTCAATAACATAAAAATTCGAAGAACATCAATTGAAAAAAATATATTGTTCCCCCAATACCCCCCTAAGCACACAAAATCAAAGAAAAAGTTCTTTTAGAGAGGGAAAGGAAAGGTCCTATAAGAATAATCTTAAATACTCCAAACAATCATGACATCGCAGAAGGAGATGATAAGAAGGTTGAATTTGATGGAAGATAAAGAAAAGGGCAAGTTAGGATGGAAGGGGCATGGTGTGTAGCTGGCCCAGCCGAAGGCAGCGGGAGTCGAAGACAACTTGGAGTATGGCCAAGAAGCTAGGAGCACGGCTACCTCCGGGTGGACGGCTTATGCCGGAAGAGGGTAGGCAATGACAGACAAGAAGTGGCAAGTAGGCTACGTGCCACTCCCGAGAGGGAAGGACCTCACCAAGGACAAGGCCCCGTTGGTAAGAGCGGAGGAAGAGTCAGAAAGAAATGAAGGGAGAGGATTTCCGTTCATCAGGAGGAGCTATATAATGGCGAGACAGACCTAGAAAACCACCTGCACACATTCTGCGCCAACATGGCCACCTTCGTGATACAGCAAGCCATCTGGTGCAAGGTGTCTGCAACCACTATGACATCCACAGCTAGAGTGTGGAGCCTGGAAGATGAGACCATCGATAACTTCAGTCAGCTTGAACCAAAGTTCCTGACCCGTTTTATGCAGAGACAGAAGTTCCAGAAGGCAAAGTTCGAGCTTCTGGCGATAAGGTAGAAGTCGGCAGAGACACTGTCAATATACTGGGAAAAGCTCAATGACAAAGAAAACCGGGTAGAGGAAAGGAGAAACAAATTCCTCATAGACATGTTCACAAATGGCTTGAGGCATGAACTATTGTTAAGGGACTGCACCCTGGACCCTCCAAAAACAATCAACGAGCTAACGAGGAGAGTCAAAATTTCATCGGTGCTAACCTGGTTGACAAAAGGAGAAAAGAAACCCAAGGTGGCCACAACTAGCAGAAGACAAACATGGAAGAAGATGGAAGGTCAAGGAAATTAGAGCTCGTCAAGGCGAGCACCCAGCAGCCGTCGAGCAGATTTGAGAGGGCGAAGAGAGCCTTAACTCCTCTCATCAGGATACCCAAAGAAATCTTTGCCCCGCTGGGAAGAAAGGACATACTGGATGTACCACCAAAGATGAGGGTTGACCCCAGCAAAAGGAACGAATCTCGTTTCCTTGATTATCACGACGACCATGGTTATGAAACGAACTAGTTCATTCACCTGAAAAATAACATAGAGGACTATGTGCAGATTGGCGAGGTAGCGCACCTTGCAAAAATTTCCAGGGCCCACAATAAGGCCAAGTGTCAGAGCAAGAATAAACATGCAGGCTCCCGCAAGCAGCATGATGGTTATGGGAGAGCAAGGAGCCCGGACAGAGAGCAGGGCCGTGACAAAGGAAAGGAAGTCGCCAGAGCTGAGGTTGGGGAAGAAAGAGGTAAAAGGCAGGGATAGAACACCCCCATGGAAGACAGTAGGACAACGACAGATATATATGCCATCATAGGCGAAAGTGTCGGAGGAAGGACTGAGTCTCAGCGGAAATCACGTTGTAGGCTGACGCCACAACCAACGCAGGTGGACAGGAAGTTGGGCCCATACTGATCTCAATTAGTAAATTTAACCCTTTATATTGATTATCATTTGGGTTAATAACCTACATTTGAGTGATCTAATTACAGTGAGATATGAGCTGAACTCATTTACACATAGGCAGTAAACAATACATTTAAAATAAAAATCTATGTGGCAAAATGAAGAGCAGATGAAAAGTACATATAACCTAAGGTGATCCTCTACTGTAAAGCATTAGATCAGCTCGACTCGAACCCATCATTTTGATTTTTGTCACCAACTGGAGATAGTGTCCCACCTCGAACCAGACAGAGTATATAGCATCAAATGTGTTAGAAAGTCCGTAATTCGTCCCAAATTGGACTACCCTATCCTATTTAGCCAGAATCTATCAATTTGTTCTGAATCCTTACACCACTGTCGCCAAAAATTAGTATTTAAAAAATCTTTTAACTCAAATTTATCCTAACCTAGTTTGGGAACATATTGAAAACCAAACATGTTTTTCGGAAAAAATGTCGCCCAAAAAACATAGTTACTAACAAACAATCTAAATTTAACACTAAAATAAACAATGACCCTAATACATGCCCAATATTACCATTTAAAATAAAATTTTAAATGTTACCCCTGTTTTCTTTTTTAAGAATTGGAAGAAGAATAAAATATTAAAAATTAAGGGGAAAATACTGGAAAAGTAAAAATAAATAAAAATCCACCACAGAAATATTTTAAAAAGTCACAAAAAGGGAGAAAAAATGAAGAGAAAAACAGACTCTAGCGACGCGTAATCTTATGTTTTTTTAGCTTTACCATAACTGGTTGTCCGTAGCCAGATCCTGCTGCACTTGGAAGTTTTTTGTGGCGGATGAATCTCAAGTGTGTAGAAAATGCCACATGTCAATCGTCAGCCTTTGAAACTAAAAACTACGTTTTAAAAGAAGTAATATTCAAATCACTTTTCATTTAGAGTTTAAAAATAACTTGGAATTAAGTGCTAAAATGACTCTGACTTTAGTTTGAAAGTGTCAATATAACCATGCAATCTCAAAAAGTGCCAAAATAACCCTTGACTCTGTTGACTTTTTAGTCAACCGTTTGATAGCCGAATTTTGTTGAAAATACAATTTTGACCTTGTAAAAAAATAATAAACAAATTATATTTTTCTTCCTCCATTTCATTTTCTTTCCTCAGAATTTTTTTCCGCCGCTAATATTTCTTCCATCATTTTTTTCCTGCCGCTGCTCTCTGTTTCATTTCTTCTTCCTTCTCCATTTCCTTTCTTCCTGGTGGGTGGCGGTGTGGTTGTGGGGTGGTGGCTAGCGAGGTTTAGGGGGTGGGGCTAGGGTTTCCGGTGAGATGGCGGGGTGGCTATCCTAGTTGAGAGTGATTTGGTGTGATAGCGGCAGGGCTAGGACGGAGGTGGATTTAGGGTGAGAGGGTTCACCATTTCTGATTTAACAAATGAGAATCGGGGTTCGCTGAAGGGGGATCTGGGTCTCCCGGTCTCAGATGGGTATTTGTTTGTTGTCGTGATGCTTTGGTACAAGCATTTTATGGTGCAAGGGAATCCATTGTCCAGATTTCGTCAGGAAATGGAAGGTCAGCAACCCTTTAATTGGGGATGAGTTGTACGAGGTTTTTTCAAAGGAAGTTCCTCCACACTGATGGGTTCAAGTTTTTGGACAGAGCAGCGGTGTAAGCCTTAGATGTTTTTTTTGGGGGGCTGACAAGGGAGAGAAGGGGAGAGGGGACGAGAAGATGGTGGTGGGTGGCTGTAGGATAGGTTTTCGGCGGTGGGATTGGGCGGCGCTGATGGCAAGCAGGGAGAGGGAGGAGGAGTGTTCAGTCATCAATTTTTCTTCTTTGGTCAAAAGGGTATTTCCATCATTTCATTTTTTTCATTGTCGAAATCAGGAAGTTTGGTTATATCAACACAAATTCTTTGAAAGTTATGGTTAGATTGGCACATACAATAATTAGTTAGGGTTAAATTGGTCTTTTATAAAATCACAGTGTTATATTAACACTTTTAACATAAATTTTGGATTATAGATGTATTTATCCCAATAACCTTTTGAAATTCATGCGTCATCCACGTAACTAAATTTAACGAAAGAATAACGTGTAGTAATTATTTCCCTTGGTACAAGGTTATTCGCAAAAACAAGAGGATGCATTTTTTTCGTACTCCTTACCCCTAGATATATTTGCACTCATACTTGTTTTTGGGACAAATTCTCCATTAATGTTTGATTATCTCAAACTTCATATAATAGTAATTATTTACTTTTTGAATGCTTCTGTCAACCAGCGATATTGAAGTCATTTTGACTAATCTAAACTAAAGTTGTCTAAAAATAACATACTAATATTATAATATGTTACTGATTTAATTCTTTACTATATATAATCAATCATAACTTATACTATTATTATAATATGTTACTGATTTTAATTCTTTACGATATATAATTTAAAACATATAAATTCTTAAGATATAATTAAAACCATAAATATCTCATTTATATATATATCTGAAGAAAATTTAAAGAAACACAAAATTTGAAATAACAAAATGTTCGGATATTTTTTATACATTGATAGAGTACTTATGATAAAAATATGTATACATATTATTTATTTATTAATTTATCCATGACAAAGTCTTGTTTTAGACCGACTAACTGTTAAATTGGGACATTTTATAATTAGTGAGACTAATAAGGCCATTTGATATTAACTTTTATTTATTGCATTGAGATACATAATTACTAGCATTTTAAAATGAATCTCAACATATAAATAATTACTTTTTAAATAATTTGAATGAAGTATTATAAAAATAATTAAATTTTATTGTATTCAATATTTAACGATTTCTAAACATGTCATGTAGTTTTTTTAGATGACTAAACTTTAAAATTTTGAATAGAATTCTTTGTTTTAATTTAAATGTAAGACACAATATTTTAATTGGTAATATCGCGCAATGCGCGATGTTACTCCGCTAGTTTATCATAATTGTTTTCTACTCCCTTTGTTTCATTGGATGTGGCACACTTTCTTTTTTCGGTTATTTTTGTGAATTTGACACACTTTTCTTTTATGGCAAGATTCTTTCAGTTTCATCCACTAATTCTATTTTTTCCTTTTCAATTCTATTTTATCCACCCATTTTATTCACCTAAATCTAAGCATTTAAAATTATGGTGTCATATCCAACAAAAATCTAAGCATGAAGGGGTCACTTCGATTTTTGTCCATGTCAGATTGATGCCCTTATTTGACCCCTGCATTGGAGAAAATATTTGAGGTTGGGAGTCAATTAGTATGACGTGGGTAGAGAGGCTTACCTAATTGACGTTTGCATTGGAGATGCTCTTAGAGTTTGCAAGTTTCTCACTTGATGAGTTGGACTTGGATAATGAGCATGTTGTTAAAAATTGAAGTTTTTCATTTAATTTTTATGTTTATTGCTTTGTTTTTCTTTGAATTGGACAATAAACTTTATTTGATATTTTGCTTATTTTAGTCTTATTATTTAAAATACCGAACTTTATTTGCTAGTTACTGTAATAAATATTAAATTTTAACTACACTTTAATGTTTTCATTTACTATTAATTGTTTACCATATAAAATCCTACTATCTGTAGTTTAGAATTGATTACCTATTAATATTAATATATATTTAAAATTGTACTCAATTTGAAATCGTATCCTCTAATTTTCAGATACCCATTTTTTGTATCCGCACCCGAAATTGTGCAAGATCAAGGGCAATGGTAGAAACTGCTAGCGATTTCTTACCAATTAAATATATTATTTTTCTCATTTTCTCTCTTCCACCTCACTCTAGGAAACCCTTTAAGAAACCGTTTTTCCCCCCTCCACAATGGTAAGAAACTACTTTCTACTATTCAAGAATCTCACTTGATTTTTCTATCATATCATATTCATTAATTTTACTAATAACATTTAATTTTGATAAATTTGTCCACTCAAAATAAGTTGAATGTGAAATTTAATAATACATTATAATTTCTAAAATTTCATTTCATTTCTTTCAATAAAATTTTCAGATTTTTTCAATAATTTTCACAAAAATTATTCTAGATTTTTTTAAAAAAATTACAGATTTTTATAATATAATACAGATTTTTAAATTAAATTTTACAAATTTTAAAAACATTTTGATTTTAAGAAAAAAGAAGGTAGGGACACGTGGTCCCCGCCGATTTTTTAACGGGTTTCTTACTGAGAAACTATGGGACAATTTTTTACTAAGAAACCACTCTAAAAATCATCACTGTTGATGTTTTCGATTTCTAGAGCGATTTGAGAAACCGTCATTTCCCACGGCCACTAACTTGGCTCACGCCTATAAATGAAGAGAGCGGACCAGGGCGAGAGCATTTCATGCAACATTGCCTTTTCAATTTTGATGATGGACATCTCACGTGGGAAAAATAATTACTGCTGTTTTTATTGTTAGAAGCCTGGGGTTTGTAATAAGTATCCCACGACGTAGTGACAAACATTGCGACGCTAATAATTTTGAACAGTTTCGAGACAGCTTCAATTTCGTAGATTTTAAGGCTGCTGGTGTTATAATTATCGATCCAGCAATCTCACTTTTGCTTTTTAGCAATAATACAAAATACACTACAATTACAGTACAGTTAGTTATAATAGGTACTAGTGTAAAAGTATTTAAATTATTATATTAAATACTCTACTTGATAAAAATTAGAAAATTTGCAAGGTCATATGCAGCCTTGTAAAATAATTTTTTTAAATCGCATAATTAAAATATATCAATAATATACGATAAATTCTTACACTATTACATATGCTCTTAATGAAATGTTAAGAAGTTTTTAGTATATGAAGAGGGGCGGAGGGAGTATGTTATAACGAATCTAATGTATCACAAAATGGTAGATTTAAATGGGACAGGGAGAACATTAGAGATGCTCTTAATTAGAAGTTAACTTTAAAATCAGTAAATTGAGAACTTGTTACTCCCTCCGTTTCTCTATTTGTGACACACTTATCTTGTTATATTTTTTTTAAAATGACACATTTTTCATTTTTTACAACATTCCTTCAATTTCATACATTCATTCTACTTTTTTACTTTCCACATTCAATTTCATCGACTAAATCTAAGCACTTGTACTTATGATACCACAAATAGAGAAATGGAGGGGGCATGAAATGATTGTGAACATTTTTTTAAAGATTTATTTGTTGTTTATTAATACTAAATATTCCATATCTCTTTTCATTCAATAACTAGAAAATACCTGTGTTTTGCATTGACATGAATTTAAATATTATTATATAAATAAATGAATATTTTTTAAATATAATTTAATTAGCTGATAAAATTAATAATAAATACCACTTTATCAATATAACATAATCGCTATTAGTATTGTATGCATACAGATCTTATAAAATATGAAAATTGATCAAATTTTTAAAGATTTGATTGTAATATCGTATATACCATAGCACGGTTTATGATAAAAAATATATATTTATCATCATCATACAATTTTTTACAAAAAAATTAAATTATTAAAATTTGATGATAGTTTTTACTAATTAAACTTTGTGCAATTGATTTATAGATGTCCATTTTCTTCTTCTTCCAATAATTTTTTAAATATATTGTTGATTAATTGATAACATTGTGCTATTTTTTGAACAAAATGACATTCTAGAGAAGTTTTTATTATTAAACGTTCCATGGAAATTCGGGGAAAAATTTCCACGATCAACAAATATTGTACTCCGTAAAAGGTTGAACATTTCTAACAGCACTAGTGGTTGAACCATACACGGTTATATATAATGAGGAGCTCATTTATAATGATAAATTTTTTAATGTATTTTAGATCTAAATTTTTTAAATTAGGAATATTGTCTTGAATTCATGATTAATTGATTAAATTATAAATATATAACATATAAGTTTTAAATTTTGATTCAAAAAAATATAAATTCATCATTTTAGATAAAAATATATATTCTTAAGCTGTCAACATTTTATAATCATTAATTATAAATATTAAAGAAATTTAAAATTTATGATATTCTAAATTCAATATTAAAATTAAAATATAATATACCTTAATGCATTAAATTTTTTATGATAAAATCTTGAGAAGCATATGGAAAGACGGAGTTGAAATAAAATTATAGATAAATAAAATATTTTAGTTGCAATATTAAAAATTTATCATGCAACGTGCAGTAGTTATAAGTTTATGACCTAATTAATGCACCCCGGAAATTTTATCGTGATTTCTTCTAAGTAAAAGTTTTTAGTGACAATATTGCAACATGTTGTAGTTATAAGTTTATGACTCGACTAATGCAGTCTAAAAAAATTATCTTAGTTTTTTCTAATTTGTGATTTAAACCTTGGTCTTTCTATAAGTTATGAAAAACGGTCTTTCAAGAGACAAACTCATTTTTTAATACTCTTACCAATCACATATTGATATGTACTAAAATATGTCATTTCTAAATATTAGTTAACAAAAATAAAATAAAGTAGTATAAATAGATAAAATCTTGAATTGAAATTATAGAATGGTAAAACGTTTTAGTTGCAATATTGAATATTAATTATGCAACGTGTAGTAGTTATAAGTTTATGACTCAACCAATGCAATTAAAAAATTTATCTTAATTTATTCTAATTTACAATTTAAACTTTGGTTTTTCCATAACTTGTAGAAAAATCGTCTTCAAGAGACGAACTCTAATTAAGAAAAATTGCAAATAAAATTACAAAGCGTTAAATAAACCGGCAAAGTCTTTGATGGAGATCAGGGTACGCCTACCACCATAAATGAAGACATTCCACGTCTTGATCAAGCATTCAAAGGCTATGTTCGTGATCCTCTAAGCAACATGGGTGGACCTATGACAAGGTCTAGAATGAAGCTTAGAGATGAAGCATTGAATGGTTTGATTG
>JAULKJ010098726.1:0-15599 GCA_032355405.1 Rubia balearica | reverse complement strand
TCATTTGCTACACAAATAAACATGACGAAGAATTCGACATCACCACATTTACCTAGCATTCATCAAATCACCAACAATATTAGAAGCCCTAAATCATGCTTTTGGATTTCATATCAATGAGGGGAGAAATGACTAATTTCTCCAAACCCTAACACATAATCATACAAGCATTTCATATACTCAAACTTCCAATATCATAAAAGAATTCAACAACCCATTTCAAGAACAATAAATGCACAATAGCAAAGCATTAAATTGCTTATAAATAGGTCTCAAGACATGGGCTTGGAAGCCTAATCAAATGCTCCCAAGGTTATGTTTAGCTACTACTAATCATATTAATTAACAAAACCAATTCAAACATTGAATCAAAGTAGAACAAAGATGAAAAAAAGAGGAAACCTAGGGTTTTTCGCAAAAAAATTGGGAGAAAGAAGTTGGGGAAGAAGAGAAAAAGTGATGAGTATTTATAGTACAAAAATTCCAAAAAGTAAGTCTGGACAGCTGGTCTTCGCGACTCGCGACGGCCAGTGTTACCAGCCCTCAAATGACTTAACTTTTTGGTCTTCATGTAGTTTTCTCTTCTTCCTTTCTCCTGGTCTTCAAAAGTCTTCATAGTCTTCAAAATAGAGTCTTCAAGGACTTCAAATCTTTGATAATTACCTTGTCTCACGAAATTCTTATTATACGTGACAAAAGCGATGTATTCGATCTCAACTCTAGTAATAGGAATCAAGGGTAAAATAGAGTTTTCAAAGTATAAAAGTCTACCAAAATGAGTACAAAAAATCCCAAAATTGCCATAAAAAATGGACACATCATTCATCTGTTATCCGGAGCGAGGTGTTCTGCACGCTTAGCAAAACTCCCCCTCCCCCACCGCCACAAATTAATGTTCGGTGAAGTGAAGAAAAAAATCTTTATTGGATTTAGAGGAGAATGCATGAGCGAAGCTCGAGAAGAGAATGCATAAAAATTTATCAATTTGGTAAGTAGTTAATTATGTAGGAAAAGATGATTTCATGGGTTAAAATGCGGGTAGAGAAGGAAATGGTTTCCCATAACGTTGGGTGCTTTTTTCAAGTGTCCTGAAATGTTGGTCAATTTTGGATTATAAAATTATCGGTAGGTGAAATAATCATTGCTAGGTGTTGAGTAAAGTAATGTGTTTAACGGTTGTCTACAAACTTCTAGTTGTAAGGTTAAATGAAATTCAGAAGTATGGTGAACAAGGGTAAGGGTGGTAATAGAGTAATTTACCTTCAATGACGTAGTGGACTTGAGAGAGCATCACTCGAATATGAATGATTGTGAAGTTAGGAAACCTGGTGCTGGTGATAGGTGCAAGTCCCTCCATCAAGGTTTGTTAGTATGTATGGATAGCATTTGATGTATGGCCTAACCTTGCTTGTTGTAGATTACATTGTGGGTTTGTAAGAGGCTTATGGTGTTGCAATTTTCCTTCTTCATCCTCGGAGGGTGCCCATACTTGTTGGTTTTAGAAAGGTGTGTTGTAGGGCCCAAAACAAGTTTTTCCGTGTTGTTTTCTATATTTTATAACCTCCGTGGGGTGAATATAGCTGATCTTGGGAAGCTTTCTACCCAATGGTGCCAACGGTTGATGTTGTGTAGGGTTTTCCTTGCGATTGTGGTACTTAGGAGGATAGGTTTGCTTTTGTTAAACGCAGTGGTAGCAATACGATGCGTTACGCCATGACCCCCCAACACTTATTTTTATAGGGAATAGCACTAGTTTTTAAGGGTATTTAAAAGTTGTGCCTTGATGGTGAAAATATTACCGATTCCAAACATTGCTGCTATTTTTTACGCAGTTTCATAAAAACTGGATAGAGATATGTATAATATTATTATAAAACTAACCAGATATAGCAGAACTGAAACCTTACCTAGAAATGGAGTGTGGATTATTGTGGGTGTGTTTTTATGGTACCACCAACTGAAAGGTCGGTGTATACTCGTTTAGAAAGAGTACAAAATGAATACTTTCGGATGGTAATCAATTTTATATATGGCTTATCACTACACAAAAAGACAAGTTGGTACATATATGCATGACAACAAAAGTAAGAAAAATTAGAATGCGAAATCCATCACATCCATATTTATCCAGTTAGATGTCACTGTACCCTTTAATACTTATCCACAATATAAAATAACAACAATAATAATAAAATTTCAGTATAAATAATTGTATGTCATTGTTTTTTAAATATGTTTGATTCTATATCTTTAAAATACGACTATTTGATTGAAATAATAGATCAATATAATATACCAAAATAATTGCAAAATATAAGTTATCATTTTTTTCTTCTATATCCCACAATTTAAACAACCTACTTTCCTTGTTTTTCTTTGTTTGACACACTATATTTGGATGTTATATTTTAGAGAAATTGAAATGTGTGGAAAGAATTAAGTGATCAAGAGTGTGAAAGTTTAATGAATGAATGAAAAATACTTGAGTTTTTTATGTAAAAGAAAGTATGTAATGTTTTTACATGCAAATGAATATTAAAAATGTGCAAGATTTAATAACATAAACAGAGTGCCTGGTTGATGGTGGATTATAATCGAGAATGATAAATTTGCTATATCTGGTTTAATCAAGAACGTATAAAATGAGATATTGTTTTTCTTTAATTTTTTACCTTATTTTTTGAATATTTTAGTTCAATTAGAGTAGAGAAAATCTTCGAAGAATATTTTTTAAATATGGAAATAGATGGATGTGATGTCATTATATAAGTGACTAAATGTTTATATAATTGGAAATATTTTGAATCTGACACTAAAGGAAAATGCATATTTTACTTGATCTTCTTTACCTCGGTTTTTAAAAAAAATGATGAAATTCGAGGTAAAAATTTCCTTTCATATGTTTTTTCAACGAAATCAGTAAAAAATATATTTCTCCATGGTTATTTGAAAATTGAGGTAAATAATTGGGATTTTACCTCAGTGTTTGGGGAACCAAGATAATTAATAATAAACTATCCATATAGGAATGGTCTCGTTTGAGTTCTCTTCTGTAGGACTGAGTGGACACCGACGTCCACTGTTTCTCGACTATGTTCGTTGGTTTGTAGGAAAATTAATTTCCGACGTTGGCATATAATTTTTAATCATTTGAAATTACGTCTGTTAAGTGACGAATGTTGGTCCATGACGTCTGTAAAAGTAAAATTTCATATAAGTTGACAATCTTGACCATGTTTCTTGTAACATACAATCAAATGTATTGTTAGGGTAAAGAAAATTATACCTTTCAAATTTGGTTAACCTAAATGGTAGCCAGGTGATGTTCCAACACAAATTGGAGCCCGGGATGGTTCGAAAGGTAATTGTTCAATTTATCATATTTCATCATTGGATTTTCGCTCCTTTAATACGAATGTAATGATTTATACAAACCCATGATATGATATTTTATTTAGGTGTTGTAATAGTTCATTTTTTATAGTTTAAATGCTAAAATTATGATTGAATTCATTTCGTTGTTGGGTTTTGAAAAAAAATAGAGACATGAATTAATTGAAACTATACTTTCCTTATTTGTAGGTATTTTTATGGATAGAACTCATTGTTTATCCTATAATCGCAGAAATATTGGGTATCAATAATTTGCAGCTAAATTCATTATGCATGCATTTTCCAACACTGTGTGGTAAAATACATGTCATGTATATTGTCCTATAATAAGTGTATTATCTCTAGGTGATGCATAAAGAGAGGGGGGTGAGGGGGCATTCCTAGATGAACATAGTTCTTGGAACCATCACCAACCCTACCTCTCCGAGTACCTACAAAAAAATTCTCAGAGGTGTTGCCTGGGAAAAGCTCCAATGACCATAAAGGATTATTATCTTTTCTATTATTGTTTGTTTTGAATCACTTAATTACTTGACTTGTCACCATGTGTATTTATTTATATATTTTAGATCGTGTGATCATGGATTACTTGTTTTCCCTCTTCTTTCCTAGCTTATGGTTTTGTGGAGGTTGTTCATGCTGAGGTGTTTTTCTATTGTCCCAAGAGAGGTGCAGTGCACGCTTATCGAACTTATTTATCCATGCAAGATGGTCATCATTGGCGTAGCGAGGAAAAATTATTTATCATATTGGGAATTCTATGCATGAGCGAAGCTCCCGGAGCAAACACATAAAAACTTGTCAATTTGGTTAGTAGTTAGTTGTGTAGCGAAAGATGATTTCCTGATAAGGAAATGTGGGAAGAAGGAGAGGTTTTCCCGTAACTTTGGGTGGTGTTTACATATGGCTAGAAATGTAGGGGAATTTAGAAATATAAATTGACTGGTGTGTGAAATAATAATTGCTAGGTGTTGAGTAAAGGGGTGTGTCTAACAGTTATATACAAATTTCTCTTTATGATGTTAAGTGTACTTCAGAAATATGGTGAACCAAGGTAAGGGTACTAATAGTGTAATTACCTTTAACTACATAGTTTCCTTGAGAGAGCATCATTCGTATTAGAATAGTTTTTGAGGTTAGGATACTTGGTGTTGGCGATAAGATGCAGGTTCCTCCATCTGTATTTATTAGTGTATAGTAACATCATTTGATGTAAGGCCTTACATTTCCTGTCTCGGATTACATTGTTGGCATGTAAGAGGCTTATGTTGTTGCAGTTGTCTAACTGCGTCCTCAAGGAGTGGCCATTTTAGTATTACATTCGGTGATGTTGTATTGGATCTAATGCAACAGTTTTCAAGATTTAGGTAACAATTTTCAAAGGTTTAAGTAAAAAATTATAAGCTATTGTTCATTTTAATAAGTGTTGCAAGAAAAGTGTTACGAGAACTCTAATTCTTATCGGTGTTTAAGAGATGGTACAATGCTCAGTATGGGTTTTTTCATCCATTTTTATTTTTTTCTTATCTTTACTCAGTATTTATGGGATAATATTCACTACTATACTTGTCTATATAAATAGGAGCATGACATGCCTAAAATGAACAAATGAAATTTTGTTGGTGAAAAAAGTGTTTGGGCTCTGATATCGTTGCTTATCTATTATATATGGAAAATTTTAGTTATTTGTTGCAACTATAGGTCATCGCAATTGCAAATCATACTTCACTTACACTTCATTTTTAACACATGTTTGCTTAGGAATGAAATATCAATGCATCATGAGAGTTAGATAGCTTGAGTCCGGAATTGGAACCGCAACATCTAACAAATATTGTAATTTAAACAAACATGCATATCAATGGCCTTCAACAAAGAAGTGCGGAAAAGGTCACACATGAATATCAATGCTATGTTCATGAGCAATATTTTTAACCTAGAAACCAGATCAATAAATCCCAATCTTTTGATCAACCTAAGCTGGAAATAATCACAACAATCTTCGACACGTTTGAAATATTCATGTTCCAGTTATTTTTTCTTGATTTACGATTCGTTTTGTATCAGTGTCATCCCGTTGCCCAATTTTTTTCTCCAATTTTAGTATTGTGGCCTTTCTCTTCTGAGCATAGCTGGATTGCCTTCTCCATTACTTCCTTTTCTTTTTCACACTCAACCATAAATAAATTCATTTCAAATTATATAATAATCAATTACAAAAGACATAAATCTGTTTAATTGTGACTTCATTTCTGATATCAGGATAAATATTATGTGAAGTGGTGCAGATATTTGAACTTATGTGTGAATACGAGACACGATAAATAAAATAAAATATTTAATTAGTGATTCATGTACCCGGATTTTTTCCATATATTTCTTGGCATCTTTCAACTGTTGATCAAGCTTGATGTTTTCCAGCTTCTCCTCATCAATTTTCTGTTCAAGCTTAATGATCTCTGAGTCATTAGTTTCTATGATTTTAAGATCTTTCTTCTCTTTCTTGACGGCTTGCTTAAGATTCTTCGTAATCTCAGCAATATCTTGTTTCCAACCGAGAGATCAATAGACAGCTCAGAATTATCATTCTTTACTTAATCTTTCTTGGTAAGCAAGAACAAAATGTGATCAATCACCCTCTTTATCTCCAAATCCATCTTCATTATTTTGTTTATCTCAGTTGTTTCAATATCTTTTTCTCCTTTCTCAGCTCTCCAATTACAGAGGTATCCAGCATTAACTTACTAAGTAAAAGGGTGTGATGTGTTTTTTTTTCATCCACCTCCCTTTCTTTGTTCTCAACCTGCTCTTGTTTCTCTTTTACTTGTACTTGAAAATATTTCAATAAACTTTTCAACTTATTTACCTTCTCATCTTCCTCATCTGGGCTGTTATAGAACCATTCCCAAACACTGCCATAATTATGGAGCCATTCCACTTCCCTGATAGACTCTAAGTTATTTTCATACCCATTACCTTTCAAAAGTTATTTTCTGTCCTCCTTGTGCTGCCTATTGGTAGGTAATGCTGTAGTGAGATCAAGGTGTTCAACAATTTCATCCATGTTATTCATCAATAATATATCAAAGTCTGTATCACCTCCAGCAGTTTCATCAGTACTAGCTAGTAACTTACAGGAAAATATACGGCTCATCAAGTCACTATCATCAAGATACAAATCTGTAGCCACTTTTTCAAGAGTTTCCATCCAAACACTAACAAGATCAGATATGTTTTCACAAAAGGGGACATCATCCGGAACATATTCACCATCAATATTTGTAAAGTTCTCGATGTAAGCAATCGAGCTCCTCACAATATTAGTAACCAGGTCTTCATCTCCAATGTTGTCTCCGCCGCCCAGCAAGATTTTTTCAGCAGTCCAACAATCGTAGTTTAAGCTCTTCAGCCTTTCCAATGCGCGCTTGAATGCATCTTCAATTTTTTCATATATATATTGTAATATATTTTATCTTCTTCATTAACCACAATATTCCTAGATGAAAATCTTGGAGAAACCTCATCATCCTTTATATTACCCCCTGCTTTTGGCTGTTTTTGAGACTTAGAGTTCCGTTCCTTTATTTTACTATTCCTCCCTTTTTTAGAACCATCAATTTCTTGGAAAACTTGAGCTGAAAAGTTTATAAAAAATCCATTAATTATTAGTTTGAGACAATCAACATTTTTGTAACAATCTAATCATAGTTAAGAAACTAAATGAGAGGATTAACTTGTATTATGTATCTATTTTACTATTGTTATTAATGAATGATATCAGGAAAAGAGTGTGTCACGAGATCTTTTTTTTGTTTTCATGGAAACCTTATTCTTGAGGATACGTCAGAATAGTTGTGTCAAGTTGGTTTTGGACCACCCATTTAGACCTATAAGCTTTTCGAACTTTAGCAATAAAGTAATGGAAAATATATTTTGCTTGATAATATCAGAACTGTAGTCCACTTTTCTATCTAATATGGACATAACCGACAACATCTTCATCATAACAGAAGCCATTAGGTTGTTGAACTTGATATGATGAAGGACATTGATAGGGTGTCTTGGAAAATTTTGAATACACTTCTTATTAGACTTGGCTTTCACGAACAGTAGGCTAAACTCTTAATGAACAATCTAAATGGGGTTTAGTTTTCAGTATTAATTAATTGGGTTAACCACAGTTTCTTTAAACCTAGAAGGGGCCTTAAGAAAGACTATCGATCCTCTATCACCTTTCCTCTAACATCCTAACAGATCTTCTCATTAGGAACATTAAGTTACAATTCCAGATTGGGAACCTGAAACCTTACTCAGTACAAGGGATTATGTATTCCCAAACTTTAGAATTATTTCTTTAATTAGTTACAGATCCTAAACTTCCTATTAATTATTGTTTATATATGGATATTAGGTGTTCGAGAGAAGTTTGGCCACACTAAAATGTGGAATCATTTTAAAATGTGGAATCATTTTCATCTATCTCCAATGGTCTTTCTTGCTAGCCTTTTCCATTCTTTTGCAAAAGTCCAAATGTTTCTTGGACGGATTGAATTAGATGAATAGTACGTGGATATTATTTAATTAAAATGATTAGGGGGACTGGTATACTTCTCCACTCATCATAATGAGTGCCTGAATTTGAAAAAAGAGCACTGAGGTAAATTTCTGACCACTATGATATTTCTTCCATTTCACATAAAAATCATATTTTTGTTTTGGAAAACATAATTTATGAGACTGTAAAATGAACAAATTGGGTCTTTCGATTATTTTAAATTTTGAAATTATCTTTACTTAGTAACAGTGATCTAAGATTTAGAACTATACTTGTCTAGATTAATAAGAGTATTACAAGTCTATAAAGTAGGAATGATATTTTCTACATTACACAAACATTTGGATATCAAAAAATTAAAAAAAATTAAATATTGTATATGACTACAAATTTGAATGGCAAGAACTTTAAAAAGTATAAATATAATGAGATGTTTTACGGGGCAAAAAATATTTGATAACAAATTATTTATGTGAAATAGAAGAAGTAAAAAAATTATCAAAGAATATTTTCATAATCTCATTCCTTTAAAATGTTTGTATAGTTGTCAACTGCAACAAAAGTAATCTTTAATTACTAAATATTTTCTAAGGATCGCTTCCTCTCATTTCTTTCACCGCGTCCAATATTACTTAGTGCAAGTGTATTTAAGAATTTCAATCAGTATTGAAAGTATTAAGCAGATGTAAAAATAATATTCTGAGCAAATGACAATTAATTTGTACCAATAGAATTCTCCTTTATTGTTGAGTTAGTGTCTTTTCTAATTGATGATATTGTGGTGCTAATCTGAGGCAAAATCTATTTGTGACAGTGTATTTACTTTGAAATATATACAAGTCAGAAAGTATTTTATTTGAGGCAAAATGTATCCGTGACATTTATTTAGACAAAATGTTAGGGACTAAATTGAAACGTTTTCTTTGATGAGATTGATGAACATTACAAATGGGTTTTTCAGAGTACTTACCAATCTATGGAGTGCACACCCAAAATACGAATGATGAATCGCAAGTTCCTAGAGAAAAGTAGACTTCCAATTAAAATGAAGAAATAAATTAACTTACAACTTTTTGATCTCGAAGAAGAAAAAAGAAATCAGCCCAAGATACACAATCTCACATCATCAAACATAATGGAATTTATGAATTTACCACTGTAAAATCAAAATAATTAAGAAAATTTGGAAGGGCTGTAGATCCAACATGATACACTCTCTTTCCACCAATCCTTGCATCTGGACAACTTTATTTGATCAGTGAAGATAAAAAAATGAACCAAATTATACAAAAAATGAACCTTTCAAAACTAGGATTATGAACACATAAATTACTAAAACAGGACATAAATCCGTATAAGGTTAACCTTAAAACTAAGTTGGTACATATACGACAACGGAAGTGAAAAATAAAAATAAAAATTCCATAACATCCAAAATTATCCATATAGGTGTCCATTGTATACTCACTAATACTTCTCCATTTATATACTAAAAAGAATTGTGTAAAAATAAATGGATGTTAATATTTTTAAATATGTTAGGTTCTGTCTCTTTGAAACATGACTATTTAATTATCATAAAAGTTTTTGCTATTTCCCCCAATTTATGCAAAGTACTTTGTTCTTTTTTGTGTAACACACTAAATTAGATTTGGATGTTAAATTTTAAACAAGTTAAAATGAGTGAGAGAATTTAGTAATCAAGAGTGTTAAAGGTTTAATAGGTTGATGAAAAATAATTTAGTTTTTTCCAGTAAAGAAAGTGTGATATTGTTTTTTAGATGCAGAACAATATGAAAGATGTGCAATCTTTTTAAAAAATAAATAAAGTATCTAGTTGAATGTTGATTATAACCGAGATAATTACATTTACCATTTATGGTTTGATCAAGATCATATAAAATGAAACGTTGTGTTTCTTTACTTTGATTATCTTATTTTGAATATTCAAATACTATTTGAGTAGAGAAAATCATCGAAAAATATGTTTTAAATATTGGAATATATGGATGAGATCTCTTTACATTAATGACTAAAGGTTTAAATAACTGGAAAATATTTTGAATATAACACTACAACAAAACAAATATTTTACTTCATCCTTTTTACCTCGGTTTTATGGAAAAAATGATGAAAAGTGAGGTAAAAAGTTCTTTTAACTCGATTTATTCCAGAATATACAGTATAAAACATGTTTCACCTTGGTTATTTAAAAACCGAGGTAAGTATTTGGGATTTTACCATAGTTTTTGGAGAACCTGGGTAAGTAACAGTAATGTACGTATCGACATCAGAAGGATCTCGTTTCAGTCTCTATTAGACTGAGGGCACTGGCATCGATCATTACTCGACTATTTTTTATAGTTTGAAGGAAATCTGTTGCCGATGTCGGCATATCATTTTTAATTAATTGATATTTGGTCTGTACGTGACCAATATATGTCCATGACAACTGTAAAGTAAATTTTCACATAAGTTGACAATTTTAACCATTTTCTTGAAAAACACCTTCAAATTTATTGTAAGGGCAAAGCAATTTTTGACTTTCAAATCCGATTCCCCTAAATGGTAGCCAAGTGATGTCCCAACACAAATTGGATATCAAGAGAGTTTGAAAGGTATACATTCAATTTCTCTTATTTCATCATTGGGTTTTTGTTCTTTTAATATGAAATGACATGATTTGTATAAACCATTGACATGATATTTAATTTAGGTGATGTAATGTTGCATTGTCATAGTATAAAAACTAAAATTTTGTTTGAATTCATTTCGTGGTTGGGCTTAAGATAAAATGCGGACTTAATTTAATTGAAACTATACTTTGTTTAATGGTAAGTTTTTACATGGATAGAACTCTTTATTTTCCCGATCGACTATCGCACACACATTGGGTATAAGAAATTTTTAGCTTAATTCATTGAGCAATCATTTCCTACGTTGTGTGGGAAAATTTGTCTCATGTATATAGTCCTTGAAGAAGTGTCGTAACACTAGGTGATGCGAGTGTCGTAACACCGGTGATAAGGTGAAAATCTCTCAATCAAGGTTTGTTAGTATGTATGGATAGCATTTGATGTATGGTCTGACCTTGCTCGTTCTGGATTACATTTTGGGTGTGTAAGAAGGTTTTGGTGTTGCAATTGTCCTGCTACATCCTCAGAGGGTTCCCATACTTGTGGGTTTTAGGAAGGTGTGGTGTACGACATAGAAGAGGTGTTTGCCCATGTTATTTTTACCGTGTCACGAGCCACTCCCCGTGCCAATTGCAGATGTTAGGGTTTTTGGCCTATTTCTAGGCCTAATTTATTACTACTATATATGGACCTATGTCTACTAGGGTAAAAATTTATGCTCATTTTTTATCTCAAGAGTAGGCTAGAAAGAGAAAATACCTTCCTTCTCTCTAGGTTATTTTCTTTTCATCTTTTTATTTTTTCTTTCGTCAAAAGGTGTTGAATCCATTGAAATACGTGGGTTCAATGCTTAGGGAGTAGGGATATTACTTGGGGATAATATTTGAATTTATGTGTTAATGTTTATTTTGTGAGATTTCTAGTTCTACCTATTTATAGTATGTGTTTTGTGATTATTATGTTGGCTTGTTCTCAATATTCTTGTGAATTGCATGATTGTAACACGTTGTTGGCACACAACTAAGTTTACTTTCATGTTGGTACAGTATTTCTACCCATGGTTAAGGAAACCTAGATGCCCTTGGGGTGACGATAGTTTGAAACGGAAAGTGTGCACGAAGGTTGCCATTGTTAATCAGCACGATCGACCATGTTCTAGTCAGTCGACCAAAGAGGTCTGAAGGGTTGCGAGTAAAGATATATAAGGTAGAAAACTAGGATTATTTTCTGATCCTAGAGTCATCGATAAGAAGACTACTTCATTTGCCTTTTTAGGCCTAGGGGTAGTCCGTTCGTGGTGTTTTTCTCGAGACTTAATCGCACACGGGAGAATCAGACCCGCGCAATAATCCATATCCATTTTTGCACTCTTCTAGTTGCAGATGCAAGGCTGATGAAAGATTTTATACGCAAACCTCCAGTGACAGATAGGGTGAAGTTTTGACCATTGTCCGCACCACGTGTCACACACACACACACACACACACACACACTAGAATAGGGTTCAGTTCTTGTATTTGATGAAATCGATGAATGAAATAACATTGAGCATGTTATACGAAAATTCTTTGAGTGTTAATTTATATTGTAAATTCTCGTGATCAATTGCATGCTGGCAGTTACTAGTACAAACTCCCTTCAATGACTGTTTTCACAATGATGTTTATTCCTAACACGTGGCCGAATTGACAACCCAACCACGATTGTGTTTTGTTGATTATTAGATTCATAACATCTCTGTGGATGATCCCATTACTTACCAGTATCTACCAATGTTAGTAGTGTAGTTGTAGTAATGGCAGCAACATATAAATTTCTATCTTTGATCCCTAATTGTCCTCCTCTCGGGTATTAGTGGATCTCGCGTGGTTCATTAATGAATGACGCTCGGGAGGGGCGGGTAAAATTTTGGTGCCATTTCTGGTGATGTTATTTTAAGGTCTACTAGTTAACTTGCATAACGTGTTAGTTGAGTAAGTAGTGTTATTTTTGTTTTTTTTTTGTTTTTGCTATTGAGCTTTCTTACTATTTTCTAGTTACTTCTAACTCTTTTTGCTAGTGTTCATTTGAATTGGAAATTTTTTATTCCCGGTTTATGGTACATACCCGTGCTAAAAACTTTGGAGTTTTACATAGTCCAGAGGATTACACAGGTGGTAGGCGAAGAAGGAAGAAGGGATTTAGGCTGAAAGCTCCACAAGAACCACTTTCAGTATATGAAGATAAAGAAAAAATGGCAGAGGATAACCGCACTTTAAGAGATTTGATGGCTTCAAATTTGGAGAATCGACCGCTTTACATCATTTTTCCACCATTGCCACCTAATGTGGCGTGTGAACTCAAGAGAGGTATGATCCATTTCTTTCCGACTTTCCATGGGATGGCTCGAGAAGATCCAAACAAGCATCTTTCAGAATTCCTACTAGTTTGTACGTACATGAAGTCGGCAGGTTTTTTGTAGGAAGATTACAATCTGAGGGCATTTCCCTTCTCACTTTGGGATTCGGTCAAAGATTGATTATACTATCTCCCACACGGTTGTATAAACTAATGAATGAATATGAAGTGCAGATTTCTCGAGAAATACTTCCCACCTTCAAAGTTTGTAGGGTTGAAGAAGAAAATTTCCAAGCATTTTGGTTTGATTCATGTCAACTACAACAATTACCTCATCCACCGCCCCAAATCATCTTCTTATTTGATAGTTATGTTTGTCACATAGATCATTAATTCTGCATCATACATTTTTTTGTTATATTTTTATATTGTCAATTTTTTGAAGTTTATATTATTATTAAATTAACATCCTACTAAATTATTAATTTTATGTCTTTTTCCCTCCTGTGGACGCAGTTGCATGGAAGGGCATTTTTTGAATCCTTGAATATTTTTGGCACCGATTTTATAAAACTTGTGCTAACATGAAAACCGGTGCTAATTAAAAATTGGTGCTAAACATAGCACCAGTTTTTTTAAAAACCGGTGACCTCTTTTTACCGACTTCTTAGGCACCGATTTTAAAAACCAATGCTAAATGTAGCACTAGTTTTTAAAAAAACCGGTGAAATTTTTTCACCCGCTACTTGTGCACCGAATTTTGGACCCCCAAAGACCTGTGCTAGGGCAAAAAAAATCGGTTCTAGAGTGTCTGTCCTGTGATAGTGAATCCCTTATGATGTAAACCCAAATAAACCTAGCAATCAGCCATACAGAAGATACTAATAAGTGTGCTAAATACATTGGTTAACATATGCTTCCAGGTGCAGATTAAAAGGTTATCGTAATTATATGTATTTCGTTGCAATAAATAAAAGTATATATCAAATAAGCTTATTAGTCTCACTAATTATAAATTAAATGTCCTCATTTAACTATTAGTAGGTCTAAAACAAGACTTTGTTGTATATAAATAAATAAATAAATATATATACATATTTCTATCAAAAGTATTCTATCATTTTATTAAAAAATCCGAATATTTTGTTATTTCAGATTACTTGTTTCTTTTGATTTTCTTCAGTGATATACTATGTATTAATGTATACAGTGACATATTAATGGTTTAAAATATATTTTTAGAAATTATATATCTTTGGATTTTAGTTAATTTCCCAGGTTGACAAAACCACCACCACACTAAACCGTAAAAGGCAAACAATTTTTATTATATAGTATTTGGGATGACATTAAATTGAAAATGGTAAAACTACAATAAACCTTATAAGATAAATGATATGAAAAAAACACCCGGAATGATGAGATCCGGGATAGCTAGCAGAAGTGAATTTGATGAGTAGACGAAATTCTTCACGAATGGCGCAATTGAAGAAAAGAAGTTGATAAATTGAAATGGCAAGAAAATAACTCGAGAATTAATATGAGGAGAAATCTTATACAATTTTGAGAATATATTCAATACAATATACTGTAGTAGGAGTTTTCAATAGAGAACTTTGAATGTGATGATGTTGGTAGGATGGATCATTCTTTCCACCGGTTGCCGCAGTTAACGCAGGTGACACATGTAATTATGGGTTCATCGGCACTCCGAGTCTGCAGCTGAGAATAAGTGGTCTCCCTTTTGTTGCACCTGCTGCACTTGAAGTCTTGAACCCATCCGTACTTGCCGCAGCTTCAAGGCCACGTTCACACTCCAACAAGGCCCTCTTTTTTATGTCCTCCATCTCTTGTTTTCGCTCTTCGCTGGCCATCTGTTGAGGCGTGAGTTGGGTGAATGGCTCCGGGGGATACTCCCCGAGGAGCACTTTCCTCGGGAAATCGGTGTTTCTGGAGTCCCTCTGGTTGAACATGAAGGACCTGTACTTCAATTTCTAGGCGCCATTGAACAAACCCCACCTGCAGAATATGGCAGATTCCACCTCCGCCGCCAAGCGATATGGGCAGGGGCGGATCTATTCAGAGGCATGGGGTAACCATGGAAAAAAAATTAGGGGTTTTTGATGAGTGATTACCCCATCTCCGGCGTGGCCATGGTGAAGTATGGGAGGTCTCCGGCTTGTTTTTCCGTCCAGGAGCTGAAGAAGACGAAGTCTGTTCGTCTTTTTTTTTTGTTTCATAACGTCTCAAAACGATGTCGTTTTGATTAATCAAACGATGTCGTTTAACTAGCCTTTAGCGGAAAAAAAATAAATGGCCCAAGAAGATGGTGTGAACCCTAAACAAATGGCCCAAGAAGATCTGTTCTTCTTCGCCATCGCCAATCGCCAGTCGAAAGCCAAGGAAGCAGCTCCAGCCTCCAGGGGCGCCACCATCGCTGCTGCCTGCGCACGGCGCACCGATTGCTCCCCCGCGGCCTCCGCCTCCGCCGTTCGCCTCTGCCGTCCGCCACCGCCAGTTCCTCCGACGACTCCGCCTCCGCCGTCCGCCAGTTCCGCGACGCGATTCTGGCAGGTAATTCCCTTCCCAGTTTCAATTTCGAAATCCATTAATTGTGTGCTACTGCCTAGTGCCTACTGCAACTTTCTAGTTTTCCATAATCAATGATTCTGATTTCT
>JAULKJ010098621.1:0-15601 GCA_032355405.1 Rubia balearica | reverse complement strand
TTACCTCCATACAACACAGAGAACTGTGTATCCTTGTAGTTTTCAACATTAATACATCTTCGGTTATCAACTTCGCATTTTATAAAACACCAACCCTATGATCCATAATTAAAGGAACATATGAATTATAAAAATCAAAGCTGAATTAAATAACCGTAACATAAGGATCTTGTCTCTAACCTTCACATAAAAGTCAATCCAACCAACCAACACAACATATAAATAAAAATAAGCCTAAATCTTAAACATCTCAGAGCTAAAAGAGCCTTTACAAAATAGTACCTCTTGTTCATGTCGACGTTGGCCTTCTTGCAAGTGATGTAAGCAAAATGACGACCAATACCTCTTTACACAATGCATTATGATATCTTAGCAACTACTCCCACCTCATCCTAAACACAAACACACAAAATCAAACATCAAAACACGTAATAAACACAATTTGGAGTCATAAAAATGTCACACATCAATTAATGCTTACAGAGCAATGGAAGACATGGATTCCCTGGATGACGGAGGAAGCGGAGGTGGATTTATCACAGGTTTCTCCTGAATTCTGATAGATTTGAAGGGCCTTTTTGAAAAGCTAAAAACTTGATGTGGGAGTGCTTTGTGGATGAAACTCATATCGCCTTTTATCTGCTCAGTTTTATGATTTCAGAAGGGATTTTTGTACTAAGAATTCATGGTCATAAGTTGTTGAGACTGCAATTATTGGAGCTTTGGTTGGTTAGTGCATATACACTTGGTGGGGAGATTGAATTTGGTTGAAGACAAAGATCAACTGGAAGTTCTGGAGAGTTTCAGTATTGAAGGAAGGGATAAAGATTAATTGATGGACTTGTAATGCTTCTAGAAAGGGATACGTTTTCTAGGAAGAGAATCATTCAATAATGAATTTATTGATACATTAACCTAAATTAATTATGGAACAATTTTCTTTTCATTTTTTTAAAAAAAACTGACGTGGCAAGATGTAGGAGTGCCACTTGTCAAAAACCGTTGTTGTTTTAATATAAGTTATATTTAGGCAAAGTCTTGAGAAATACCGTCTTTCCATAGCCTTATAGAAATACGGAGTTTAATTACAATAATAAAATGTATGTCTTAATTGAAATATTAAAATTTTATTATGCAACGTGTAGTAGTTATAAAGTTTATAACCCGATTCATGCAACCCAAAAATTTTATCTTCAATTCTTCTAATTTACACTTTAAACCTTGATCTTTCCATAACTTATGGAAAAAACGTCTTTCAAGATACAGCTGTAACAAATACTAAGCCTTTTCCGCGCGTCCTAATTTGAATAAATATTTGCTCGGGTCTTAGCTTTGGTTTCTCGTGTGGGTTTTGGGTCGGACTTGAACACATCTATTGGCCTTATAAGATAAGATAATGGGAAGATATTTTAAGAGTTAGTTATTTGATAATCCATATTTGGTAGTATTCATACGAAATAAATTTATAAGAGAAAATTTTTACACTGAAATATTCATATTTGGTAGTATTCATAACTTTGAGAATGACACAAGAATATGTTTCTATAATTATTCCAGAATTCGATATTTGTCTTAACTATTAAAGTCTAATGCTACTATTTTAAGATTGAGAATTGTATTCTCAAAGGTTTCTATTTTAAAATTGAGAGGGTTATTCTTTCTCTCCGAGAACATGACAGTTTAAATATGAAAAGTACTTATAGCTGGTTTTATAAACTAGTAAAAATTATTCATCTACCCCTCGCTCCCCTTTTTCTCAAAAGCCCTATTTTTTTTCAATCTTCTTTCCCCATCTTCTCGACATGGGAAGATGAAAAAATTATAATTTTTCAAGATATTCGTTAAATGTTTATGTCACTAGTGCAATCTTGGCCAATAACGATGTAGTTGCGCGGCGTCTCCGGATTTCTTGCTCGGAACTATTGTCCTTCATATGTTCAGATATTGGAACATTGTGTCGGGAGGATGACCAATCTTTGGATGGCTATGAAATTATATTCAACGGCGGTATGACTTTAACTGTTGTCTAATAATGTACAATTTATGGCCTTTGTAATTTGACCACCGTTTATTGTTAAGAAACACAGGAGTTAAATTTAATCGTCATTCTAATCCACTTTTACAAAATTAGATCTTCTATCCAATTCGGGTCATGAACTCGTAACCAGTGTCAAAATTTTGTTAACACCTAGTGTGCAGCCATGTAAATGATTTCCATGGGGTGCATTTCATTTTGCTAGGTGGAATTTGTAAAAAAATCCCTTTGAATCATCATTACCATTCATTATTACATGTACTCCCTCCATCTCAATAATTGTCTTACAATATATAAATAAAAAATATTTAAAAAAAAAATCGCTAAAGTAGCAGAAAAATCATTTGTGAACTAAAAATTATTTCATCTTTATTTTTCACGTTCATTTTTTTTTTGTCAAAAATGGAAGTAAGACACTAATAAAGGGACATCAAATAAGGTAAGTAACACACTTATAAGGGGAAGGAGGGAGTATATGTTCCTCTCAACCATCATTTTTAATTAACCCAACTTCACAAACAAATTATCCCACTCGGTTCACCATCAATTCATCTGAAATTTAACACCGACAAAACTAATTTGGAGACACCATTTGAAAGGCGGCCGAATGGGATTGTTGTTTCTATCCTCGACTGAGTTGTGGCCAGTTCATTGCTCAACCTCGAAGGGCAAACCTCTTGTATATTTTCGTTTGTGTTAATCCCAACATTTGTTTCCCCTACATGTGTGAAATTAAGGTTCAACTGTTGGTTACTTGTGTTTTTTTTCATATAATGAAGTTGCAATGAGTTTAATGAGCTTTTGAAACACCTCTTCATATATAAATAAGTGTCGTTGGAGGGTATTATAATTCATACATGGCATCCAAGCAATAGATTCAATTACTTCATGAACGAATGCGTCTAGGCCCAAAATTTGAAAGCATTGTACAGGGCTGGAGTGGTGAGTTTGCATGTGTTAGATTTAGTGTATTTTAATCCATTTTCAAGTGATTTTTCTTAGGAAGGAAAGTCCAGCCCAAGATTTTCAATCGCTAGAATTAAAAACTCATAGTTTATGGTATCTAGGAGTTTATTACGCGATGACAGTATTTAAAATATTTTTGGAAGGTGAACATATGCGGTCAAGATGGAATAATTTGATGCAACTAATGAATTCAAGAATCGAACCCCTGAAAATCACTAATTGTCAACAACGGTTGTTAGAACATGTGAAATGGATTTGGTTTTCGAATAAAATGCTAGTCAATCGTCTTCGCCCAACCTTTTGTATTGCTGCAAATCACCATATCAGAAGAATCGGTTGGGATGTCGAATTTGAGCCCACTGATTGTCCTATTTGTCAATGCGAAATAGAAATCACTTCATTTGGTGATTATGCCAATTTTCCCATGTAGCAACCTCTTTGTAATGTTGTAATAGTGAAGGCGTTTTGATTTTTTTTTATGTAAATGTCATTTTGTTTCTCATTATATTGTTGTTTTAATTATCAAATTTGGATGCAAAATGGTGATATGTCTAAGGGAGCAATATTTCCGGTGAGTGTTCGATATCCCAAGTATAGTATTCTATCTCATTTTCGATTCAGAAGCACTAATGAATTGATTTTTTAAAATAAATTATTCCATTCAACACAAATTCCAATCCGAAAGGATTGTGAGTTTTGAAGTTCTAGACTCCAACATCTTTCTAACTTTGTAACGTAGATCGGGATCAGTTCAGATATTATAGTTACAGCATGTTCTATTTATATTTAGCAATGAACATCATCTACGTACCAAACACACCTCTGATATTGGAACAAGTGAGGCATTTTCAATTGATTGTCGATGCACAAACTTTTCATTGATTATGAAATTGTTTGGTCACTTGCGTCAAACACCCCAAATTCATAAGTGGGCTAGGAAAAGAAGTAAATGAACCTTTTGTCAACAAAATGCAGGAGATGGATACAAAATTTTCTCATAAGTTGAGTTATGTACCAGAGAAGATGTTGAGAGCAACAAATAACATTGTTTGGAACATATAATACACACTAAAACAAAATATCTTTAAAAGACATGATTTCGTACAAGGCTGCATTATTAATAATTGAGAAGAAGAAAAAAAATGCAAATTGGATGTCCTTCCTTGTGATCATTGCCCATGTATGTCCGCACGCCTGGTTGCCCTTACAATCTTCTTGGTATCATAGGCCATCTTTCTCAAATGTATTATCTAGTTAACATTCTATTTCATTTGTTACATGTCCACCATGAAAGAGGTGTCATCCTCTTCACCTACAGTTGTGAGTGTCTAATTAAAATAGCATTACGTATGAAAAATGTTGATAATGGATTTAATAAAAAAAAAGAACCACCTTCATTTGTGGGCCTTCTCTTGCTATTTCTTTCGCGAACCATGGGCAACCATATCCCCTCGATTAGTTTTTAGTTCTTTTTCTCAAACAACTTCTTGTAGTACAATTTAAGAGGCACTGTTTGGCTCCTAAATTTTCAACGTGTTATTCGACTTCAGGTATTTAGAAATATGGTACCCGTAAGGTAGCTTGATAGCCCTCTTCTCTGGATGCAGAACGAATGCCAACATGTATTGCAAATGGTATAGCCGGGATTAATCTTTACCTTCCTAATCAAATACTTTTAGTAGAACAACATAATAGTGGTGACTGTGGGCTCACCAATGTGACCCCATACCGGCATAAAATTCCATGCTACCATCTCGTATATAATCCTCTATTGTATTGTCAAATACTTTAGCTTATAACTCTTGGCAGAGTCGCGATCTGATATGGACCTATTAACATAAAATTGGCCTATATGGGTAGGTTTCAATAGGGGGGATCAACATGTACGAACTAGTTTGAACGATGATATATGTTCAAAGGACCATTAGAAACCACTAGATAACAATATTGAAGGCTCATGTATGGGCAACCTAGAAAATAACCGATCTTTCATGGATCAACATCAAACCATACCATTAACCATAGTAGAGAATGACCCTCCATCCACCGAAACAATGTTGGTATAAAATTGACACACTTCGCAAAAGTACATTGCATCCTTGATGGAAAGGATGATGGAACAACTTTGGAATTCAAATAGTGATGAAATGTTATTCATCCCTAGCATCATGGTGTCATTCAATTCAAGGGCGTATGAATATAGTAACTTGATATTTTTTTGGCAGAGCATTGTACCTTTGGAATGCTGCAGGAGACACGAATTTGTAGCATCAAAAGTTGTCACCAATTTCTTTGTCTGTGTAGTTTGCTTCTTTCACCTAGTAGTTCCATCATGGTCAATGGAGGTGGATGCCATGCTATTAGTATCCAAATTGATGAGTTTACTCACGTGCACGATGGGTCAAAGATATACATTTGTATGTTGCTCCTGACCTTACTCCTACCTACAAAAAATATAGACAGTGTCAAGTCTAGGGTTATCCAGAGAGATATTAGACCTAAAGGTTAGATAAACACAATTCAATCTCGGATATCACCCCAATTGTGTATCAGGAATAGCTAGTAGTAATAGAGGGGTGTTTGAATTACTAAAACTACAAACATGCAAGTAAAACGAGATAAACTATGAACTAACTAATCTTGGGGGTTATTTGCATCACATGATCGATGTATAGTTTTGGTCCTAGACTCCTATTCACAAAGAAACTGTCAACCTATTTTCATGTTATATCACATAGTGTGGGGATGTTGATTCCCCATGAACTCCCACTGTCTGTCACACAGCTAGTTCTGCCCCCTCCTTAACATCTTACCTCTTCCGTAACTTGCTAGGGGTGCGCGTATTTACCGACCACCCCTTAGCTCACTCTCGAAGTTAAAAGGCCCCCGCTTAAAGGAACTATACCTTGCTTAGTTCACAACAGTTAGATGCGGGATAAACTAAATCACAGAACCGGGACCTCCACTATGAGCACTCATCCTAGACCGCAAAAGGAAGGGAGATTAGTACCTCGTGATGACTCTAGATTCCGAGCCACCCTAGTCTCTACAAACTAAAAATGCTCAATTAGTGATAGATTTAATGCTCCTAACATGTAATTCCTCATATGACTAGTTAATTAATAATTTTATATATTACCATCTTGGCACTCACAAGGTGGATTTTATTGCACATATCCTCTCAGTACTCACAAGACTACCATAGCCTATAATCCAACACTCCCAAACTAGCCTTGAAAGCCTAGCACAACATCATGCAATAAATAAATCAAGTGTGAATCTTAACATATTTCATAGCATAAATCACAATAGGAAATAAACTACAAATTAAGCACTGTATTTATAACATAGAAAAATAGGATAAATCTAAAGAGTTTCACAAATCGTGTCAAATCATGGTTACAAATATTCCTCAAGAAATAAACTACAACACTAACATTAGATCCATGGAAATCATTGGAATAAATGCCATGAATCTAAGTAGTAAATCAAGAGAGAAGATAAAGAACCCTAGAGAAAATTCTTCCAGCCTCCCTTCCTATCTAACACACTAAATGAAACTAAGTCTACTTACGTAACCCTAGGATGCTAAAGGTCTTGTATGTAGGGTAGGACAAATGGGCCTAAAAAGCCCAAGTTAAAAATCCCTAGTGCCAGCGTG
Organism: Rubia balearica; assembly: GCA_032355405.1. Lineage (NCBI taxonomy): Eukaryota > Viridiplantae > Streptophyta > Magnoliopsida > Gentianales > Rubiaceae > Rubia > Rubia balearica. Next base: position 8,939 of record JAULKJ010098621.1, on the reverse strand, counting down.
GCATGAGCCGTGCAGCATTGCAAGAAATGACCAGCACGGCCCATGCAGTATTGCACGACATGACCAACACGGCTTATGCAGTATTGCACAAGATTTTGACTAGTGGATCATTCCTCCGAAACTGATCGAATGTGTCGTGTAGTTTTGCATGGCTTGTCATATGGGACTCCGTGCATATTTGCACATACCGTCACCCCGGGTCTTGATCTCGTCAATTCTTCGTGTACGAACTGTGCATATTTGCACGGCCCGTTGTCTGGGAACCTCATCTTACACGAATTGATGGCACAAGCTGTGCCATTTTACACGGCCCATGCACTTTATTCGACGATTTTGACTTGGCTTATTTTCTTCGATCCTTCTATCTTCTACCACGTTTTGACTTGTGCTCTTCAGTTTTCTACAAATTTTGCAATTGGTCTTAATTCATCTACTCCTAAGTGCTTACAAGAAATCCATAAATAAGCTCACAAAACAAGATCTAGATGCTCGTAAGGAAAAAATCCACTTGGCTCATATTTGGCTATAAAATGAAGGATTTATATAGAAAAACCAACAATGGTCATCTAAACTCCTTATGATGTAAAATCTATCCAAACCTAGAAATCTACCCACAAAAACTTAACAAAAGAGATGTTAGATGCCTTAAGAAATTTATGAATTTGACATCTTATCATCCGCGAAGGGTTTATCAACCATAGCCAATTCCGAACTCGCAAGGTTCGTTGGAAGGTTAATTCAAAATCTAAGTTCTAAGCAGAATTAGAAATCGATTTCTCAATTGTGAGTATTGGAGTTTGTAATGTAATCGAAAAGCTGTACAGTTATAAATATGTGCATCAGTAGAAGATTAGAAAGCAGTTCAACCTCCTTGTAATAAAGTGTCTTTATTTATTACAATTGTCTCCCCTCTCCCGTTAAAGCTTAAAAGACACACTCCTCCCCCTTCTCCAAAACCCTAGCTCTCTTGCATGTTCCTAAAATCATTCATAGTTCCCCATCCACCATCACAGATTCGTTATGAGGGATTCACCAACAGCATAAGATGGTGACATCCATCACCTTCCCCGTTGTATTTTTCTCCACAACTTCACCACTGTATTCCTTAACCACTTTCAAACCATTAAACCACCACTTGCGCCTCATCTCCACCACACATCACAGTCCCATCTCCATTGTCGCCTAGGATTCCCTATTTTACAACATCTCCTTTTGTGATCCACTCATTGTTTGGGACGGTGGAGGCCTAGTCGTCGAGCCATGGAAAGAAAGGCTAAATGTGGTTGGAAGAGATGGGGTCCGGATTAAATTTTACGATCTGCAAACCGCCATGGAAATTATTGGACTTGACAAGACAAAGGTAGTTGGAGTTGTCATTTTTGTTAATGAGTGTTTTTTTTGTAATGTGTAGTTATGGATTGTTGATTAGTAATAACATTTGTTATTATAATTTTATTAATATGATATAAAACACAAAGATTTTCTTGTTTTGTCAATTCCTTTTAGTTTATACTTATTAAATCTTTGTGTGTAGGCTTCATCGGCAGACATTCGTTGATGTTAATCACTGTTGTCTTGAAACTGCGGTAAAGGTTGAGATGACTACCTTTGAGAATCCACAAGAAAGTCATCCACGTGAAGTGGATGATTGGGAGACTTCCTCCAACATGTTATCCCTTCATTTTTATTTTTCATTTATATCATTAAGCATGTTGTGGGTTAATAGATCATTTTGTATCACTCTAGGATTTTCTTTGCATCATAGAAGTTGTTAGAGAAGTCTATATTCTTCCATCCACTGTTGGACGAACAAGTTTGAAAAAGTAATATTGTGGAGTACTAGAAGGGGTTTTTTTTCTTAGCCAAGTATGAAGGGGTTTTTTTTCTTAGCCAAGTATGGCTTTAGTTACACATACATCCAATTACTATATATGGATTTAGTTAGACATACCTCCCCAAAAAATCTAGTAGTTTAGGTTCATGGATTTCAACTTAACCAAACCCTTAAAGTTAGTTCAAATTAAGGTACCACATACCAACCTTTAGTAACATTAGTGGTATAAAATACCCTAAATAATTTAACATTTAATTTACATTTTCTTAGTTTACTTTTTAATACCTTAAGACTTGATAAGTATTCCAGTTTAGTCACATTTTCTTTGTCGACATTAACACATTCAATTTTAGTATGTTTTTCAAGTTCAAATGCATTTCATGTCTACATTCAAGTTTAGTATGTTTTTCTCATTTTGTCTTACAATTAGTTTTGTCTTACAATTTATGTATTAGTTTCAAAATTACTAAATTGTGTTGCTTATTATACACATGATATGCATTTAAGAATACATTTTTGTTGTTGTTATCCATATTTCTGACAACCGTTCCCATGGGTATGTTATCTCGCAATGTTCGCATTTAGAGGGTCGATTGTCATTCTAATTTCAAAACTCAATTTATCAATCAATTATATATAGAACATCAACTATTCCAAAAATTCAACCAGTAAAAGAATGCAGCAAACACAAAGCCTAATCAAATTCTGACTTCGTAAACCTTCATAAGACAGACCCGTGATCTGAAGTCGCAACATCTTCAAAGCCTATGGGTGCCTAGAACCTTTTTTCCAAAAATAGAAAATTTATTTTACCGATATCTAATACTCATCGATGAGCTTGCATACCCAGTTGGAGTACAAATTTTTGGCATCGGAAGTATTTTCTATGCACGGCGATTTCTTCTGTTTTTTATATTGGAAACATTATAAGGTGGTTAAAATAATTAATACTATGGCATTTGAAACGCCGTGCACAAAATTTTTACGACGATTTTATACTTTCATGCAACGAAGGGGTTGGATTTGTGGTGGTTCAAAAAATGGCAGCTTAAAAATGCCTTCGAAGTGCTCCTTTCACCACCTTTAATTGCCTTGTCCTGCACTAGTGTTTTATTAAATAAGTGTGGCATTGTCTCATACATTAGTACTGTTCTTCGAACTAATATATTAGATCATTGTGTTCATGATGATCTCTCATTTAATTGTTCACATTGATGTATTTGGTCTGATATGATTTTAAAGATTATATATTTGGGATTTTGTTTATGCTTTTTTTTGTATTAGGAGTTCTATTTATTTATATAGGTTGATATGTATTTTTCAAAATGTTTACAATTTGAACAACATAGATCGTGCTTTGGATCAAGTGGTGTTGGAGTTCTTGAAGATCCATGTTTGATGAAGTGATATTGATGCGTGATACGCTCCTCTCTACCAAGTGGTCATAATTTTTGGGGGAAGTTAGATAAAATCCGATGGCTATATTGCATATTTAATCCATAATGATACAGATGATCAGTCTGATTGACATTTAATTTAAATACCCTTGCAATAGTTAAGTTATTGTTAGATTCTAATTGAGTTGGATGTCCATTCCTCTTATTATAATCATTGATGGGCGTTTTTCCAGCACCTGTGAATGTGTTTTTTAAAAAATAAATAAATTATTCCGTCTCTTTCACACCAAAAATCGAAGTCCACCAAAATTAAATTTACTAAACATACATATTGTTCATCTATTTTTCATAGCTATCCTTACATTTTGTGTGTGTATATAACTATGAACTACACATTTCAAGATAAATAAATATATGAGAAATAATTGCACTATAGTGGGAATGGCAATAACGACACTTAAGTAAGGCCGTTCCTTACCATTAATGTAGAACTACATTCCATAGCATCTTCCACACTTGAAAGGTAGACTAGGGACGTTACATGTTTCTGAGATGGTGGTTCAATTTTTGGAAATGGCAGTTAGACCGTTACCAAAGTTATTATGTTCCTGCAGATGTTGGATGAGACATAACGGCCATCTTTTAGTGGTGCATATACCACGGTCCAAGATAAACCATCATGGACTATGCATTTGTTCCAAGGTCATAACATTTTATGATATTAGGTTCTTATTTAGGAACCATTTAGAATCTAAAAATTGTGGAATGCATTCCATGACAAGCAACTCAAAACCTAAGAGTTGAGCTAATTCCACATGTTCTGGGATTCAGGTTGGAACATTCGGCAAAGGGATCGGAAGGAGTCATATACATACGATAAAAATCCCAAACTTGAATCTTACAATGAGAAATCCGATCCTGAATATCTCGTTGAGTCCATATTTTGTTTGATTATTAACTACATGATCATTGAAAATTTGGTATGTCGAGTACTTGTGATGACATTCAATGGAGCAACAAGAGATTGGTTCAAGCATCTCACACTAGGATCAATCCATAACTATGATGAATTTTATAGCGTCTTCACCAGTAATTTCATAGCTCTTTATAAGTTCCAACATTCACCACCATACCTAAAAAACATAAAAGCAACCCAACAAGAAAAAACCTAACGAATTTATATGAAGATTCGACACAAGAGTGACGAATGTGCAAATTTGTGACGTGGATTCAAATATTTCAGCATTCGTCCATGGGTTGAAGGTAGGAGAGTTAAATAGAAAATCATCACTTATTACCCAAGGGCAGGGAAATGTTGAGGGGGATAGAGAAGAACTATGAAAGAGGAAATCAGCCAGAGGATCTCTCTAAACAACCTAGTCAAGATCAAAGGAAGAGAAAATGGTACAATCAAGGTGCCAGAGACGACCATAAAAAGGATAAAGGAAATAATAAGTTGCTAGATCGTCAGCAAAACAATTCAAGTAAATTTGAAAGAGGCTATCTAGATTAGATGAACTTCACATCTCTAAAAAAGACAATGAGCAAAATCTCCGCATTAAACCATAACATGTTATAAGAACCTATTAATCCAATCACAAAGGAGGAAAGGTTATGAGACATTGGATAGCACTACTCATAGCACAACACACATGGATACAATACTTTGATTTAGCTAGATAAATTGAGAAAGAAATGAAAGAAGGAAAGCTAAAATAGTTTGTAACAGATACCATACACAATAATATGAATCTTGGCAACTCCTCGAGAAAGAAAATTGGTATTGTAAATGTCATCATGGTATTGGAAGTCGACAACATCAAGCTACTTCCATTCAAGGTCTTCAAAGCAGGGATAAAAGAAATATCAAACCAAACCCAACGATTTTCTTCATGGAAAATGACTTGATCTACCAAAATGTCTTGGATGACTGACATGCTATAATATTTATAGCATATCTAGTAATTATTAGAATACTTTACAATGTAATTTTACGAAGATTCGTATAGTGTAACTTTGTAATGTAATTTATAGTGTAATATTGTAATCCCAAGATTCTACGAAGATTTGAATATTATAAAGGATTGACAAGAACTACGAGTTTGCGAAGATTTGAAGACCCTCTGCTGGATCCGTAATTAAGAATTAAAGATATAAAATCGAAAAATGTGAGGGGGGGGGGGGGGGATGGAGGGAAAACAGAGGAGAGCACCCTGGGTGGAAGCGTGTGGACCGTATATGGAGGTGCTTGAATGAAGAGAAGCCGTGCATATGGTGGCAAGTGTGAAGGCCTAGGTTGTGCCCCCAGTAATACCGAATTCCAGAGTTTCCGAATCTCACTTGGATTCAGCCCATCGGGGCATTGGGGGCTAAATTATATGTTTTGGTAAATTATGAGTCTAAATAGGATTTCCTTTCTTACTTATATATATTTTTTTCCAAAGAAGTATAAATAAATTTCTTTTCTAGTTAGAATTATATTTCTTATCTTATATTTGGAACTTTGTTAATTTTTTATCTCATTAGGGAAATATTTTAGTTCATTTTTATGGATAATTCTTATTTGAAGAACTCTCTATTTCCTTTTCTATTATAGGTAGAATTATTGTCTTAGAAAGAGTATATGCGTTCTAGTATCCTTAGAAGAATTAGAATGAGAAGGATAATTTTATTATTCTTTAGTTATATTAGTAGTATAAATACTCAAAAAAATTCAAGAAAGGAGAGGAGTCCACACGGGAGGTAGATAGATATTCTCACATGAAAATCCCGTATTTGTACTATGTATTGTTTTTGAAATTCTTGTTCAATGGAGAACTAAGTTCTTAGTTTCATCCGACGATTGAAACATCACTGACTACAATGTGAGGTTCAAGAAGAATTAATTAGGTTATATTTTATCCTATTTATATTGTACTAAATTATCTTGTAACTGTATTTGATTGAATTATGTGATTTATTTAGATTGATCATTGAGTATGCAAGTCATGAGTCAGAAGAAGATTGATGAATTTCTTGTGGATAATGGTTGGTAATTTAGATTGTATGGACATTGATAACTGGTTCATTGGATCTCATTAGTTCTTGGACGTAAAGTTATTATTAATAATAGTCGCGATTGGATTTGCATGATCTAATTAATAATAAGTTTATTATTGAACGATGATACTATAAGTAGGGTGTATGGATTATGACCTATTTTTCTAGTATAGGGAACGAGAACAATATAAGAATGGAATGAATTTGGAACAGGTGATCATTGTTAAAACTGTCATGTGGAAATTGTTGGATGGACTAATTTATTCTCTAATTTTAAATCCTTCATTTTATTTTCTTGTTTTAATTAGTTTTAAATAAACAAATTTTCTAAAACTCCCTGAACCCCAAGTTTTAGAGTTGACCGTAAATTTATACCTAAATGAGGAATAAGATGATCTCTTGGGTTCGACTCCTTATTTTCCTGTTGTATTACCATATAGGTGGATAGGTTTTTATAAATTTAATCTTGATAAATATTTAGAGTGAGGCCTAAGTACTCTGTTAATTAATTACCATAAGTAATCTTATTCCATGTTAAAGACAATTCTTATCGTAGTTAGGGAATTTTCAAGCCTATACTATAACGCCTCAGGTTTTTCTAAGGCACGCAATTAATAATGGTTTTACATACTAAGAAACAACCAATAGTTTCACGTTCTTCTTGTTAGAGTCCCAAATTGGTGGTTGATAGTCTTATAACTCAATATATAAGATCATGTGTTATCCCTACATAGTCCCAATTGGTTTCATGATAGGAGCTCATGATTCTAATATGGTATCAGAGCCCAAGATTGACCTGATCGAACCAGTGGACTTATATTCCCACGGATAGACCCGTGACTCCTTTCTATCCACATTTGCGCGATGATTAATACCACTGAACGTGAGGGGACGTGTTAGAGTCTCACATCAGTGGTTGACAGTCTTATAACTTAATATATAAGATCATGAGCTACCTCTACATAGTGCCAATTTAATTTTATAATAGGAGCTCTGGATTCCAATACTTCTTCTGTGGCCGGATACTATGCTCTCACCGCCCTTACATGTAAACTTTAATGGCTTCACTCTCTCATGTTGGAACTTGGTTTCCTCCGAACTCACCTGATCATTGTTCACTACAACAACAAAGCTGCAATTCACATTTCTGAGAACCCTCGTGTTTCATGAACAAACTAAACACATCAAAATCAATTGTCATTTTTTTCATGAGAAAATATTATCTAGATTTTTTTGACATCTTATTTAGATTCCTTCGACCAACTCATTGATATCTTCACCAAGCCACTAGGTGCTCAAATGCTCCACAGTTTACTACACAAGTTGGGCGTCCTCGATATCTCTCCAATGACTCCAAGTTGAGGAGGTGTTGAACAATATCTACTCATTATTTTCAACAACAAATTAGTTTCATAACATTATACTATAACAGTTGTATTGTAAATTATACTGTACCCCAGGGGTACGGTGATTATTGTATCCCCTACATGTATGGTTTCAATTCAAAATATGTGATCATATATATCCCTAAAATTGCTCCTATGGACACTAAATAACTATTTTATTACTATTGTTATTACTGATAAAATTTTTATATTAGGGATTTTAGTATGTTAAGGGGATGGACCAGTAGAAAATTGACAAGTGTATATAATTATTAAGTTTTCACTCAACATATAATTTTTAAGAAGGTGGTTCATGATAGTTATGTACACTTATCAATTTTCTATTGGTTCATCACCTTAACATACTAAAATCACTAACATAAAAAATTTCTGCTGTTATTACTAGGAGATATGGGTAGGAAGTCAAGTGAATCGGGTCACTCGACGGATAACCATTATCCATTTACTATTTTCACTTATTGGATAAGATTTATTGGATAATGACCCATTGGGTTAATGAATAAAATTGGGTTGCAATTATTGGGTGGAGTTGGGTTGGATAACAGGTTACCCGTTGGATAATTTTGGGTTGGCTTCGGTTGGGTTGGGTAACGGGTGACCCCTGGATAATTTCTTATCATAAGATTTCAATTTTTACAAGTTGGGTTAAAATTTCAGTAAATTGGAAAACTTGATAAATGATCTATTGGGTCAAAACAAAGTGACATGTTGGATTCGACCCGTTACACTAGCCGAGCTCGAATTCTATTTGACCGAACTCGAGCTGAGGTCGAATAGTATTTGAAACTGAGCTCAACTAACACTATTCGTTCAATTCGTCGAAAAAATCAAGCCAACATAATTTTTATATATTTGATATGGTTTTATTAGATATAATATATCATAATGTATGTAAAAAATTTAAAAATTTAAAATATATTTAATCATGGAATGAGTTAAAGCTCAAACAAGAGCTCGGGTCAAGATTTAACAGGCTCGATCGAACTCGAGTCAAATTAGTTTCACTTGAACCAAGATTCAGGAGATTGGATTGAACTCGAGATATTTTAAACAAGCTGAGCTGAAACTAAGGGTTTTTCGATCTCGACCCGATTCGACAAGTCGGGCCAAGAACATGACCCGATAACTCAAATTGAAAGTTCTATATATGACTAATCCTAACTTAAAACCCGTCCCTACTAACTCGGGGTTGAAACCTGAATCGACTAACTCGAGCACTGCTACAAACTAAGGCAGATGTAACACTTTCTTTGCAACACTTGT
>JAULKJ010098511.1:0-15601 GCA_032355405.1 Rubia balearica | reverse complement strand
GTTTGTCGTATAGATAGTTATATTTGGGATCGTTATGTTTAGTCCCATAGATTATTAATTGTGTATCATACATTTAGTGAAAATGTTTTTTGATGTTTCTAGATGTGGCCATATATATGTTGTTAGATTGTTTTACTGTTTGTAGTGAAGTATTAGAGCAGGTGCGCGCAACTGCAATCAGCACCCTATTATACTATTTTTATCCCAATTCGAAGTAATAGAGTACTTGCGCACAGCTGCGGTCAGCGCCCAATTCCAAATCTATTTTTGCCAAATGGAACTAATAGAGCAGCTGATGTCAGCGCCCAATTGCAATTCCAAATAAAAAACTGGTCACAATTTAAACACCGATTTTCTAAAAATTGGTGACAATTTTAACACCGATACCATATAAAACCGGTGGTGCAAATTTAACACCGATTTTTTACACCGGTGCTAATATATGAAAACTAGTGCCAATATTGCAATGGTTTTACAATATTGGACCAGTGCTAACATGAAAACCGGTGCCATTTTAGCATCAATTTTATAAAATCGGTTCTAACTAAAAAATCAGAGCTAATCTAGCACCGGTTTTTCAAAATTCGGTGAAAACGTTCCACCGGCTATTTAGGCACCAGTTTTTGGACTTTAAAAACCGATGCTAGAACTTCCGAAAAATCGGTGCTAGAGGGCCAGTCTTGTGGTAGTGTGCCTTTGGTCTCACCTACAAATTTGGTGAATTTTGGTCTTTGCTGGATTCAATTGAAATGACTGATTCACCCCTCTTTAAAAAAAGAATAATGTACATTTATACCCCACTTCTTGCGTTTGTTCATATATGCCCCCGATTTTTTGAAAGTGCACATATGCCCCGGATCTTACCTAAAAATTTAGTAAATTGTGGTCTTCGCCTGATTCAATTGAAATGATTGATTTACCACTCTTTAATATAAATTTTAAAAATAATTAATGACCATTTTGTCCTCCCAAACCCTAAATCCCAAATCCCAATTCATTCTCGTTTCATTTCGAGATTTTGAGGGTTTAGTTCAAGTTATAAAATATCGGGAACCTTGTGCAGCAAAGAGGTCGATGAAGAAAATGAAACCTCCTTTATCAGTTTAAACGGGACTGCTCACTTTAAGAGTATTGATCTAGGTGACGTCGAAGGTATTGTAATTTTTTGCATATTACATGCATTTCTCTCCATCTTGTTTTTTCCCACTTCATCTTCATAAGCTTCTCTATTACTCTATCTATTAAACCCTAGTACACTATTTTCCTTATCACCAAACCCTAATTCCTTATCTACATCCTCACTTCTACCTCCAAGCAAGTTATCTATCATTCAACCTCATCTTTCCCCCATATTTGGATGGTTTCTATGTTTAAATTTGAGTGTTTTAATGTTGTTTATCGTAAGGCAGTTTGAGAGGTCGGAAGACGAACAGGTCGCAAGGACAAAACATTAACTATATTCCTACCATCAAAAGTAGGTTTGTTGTGAAGGTTGCGGCTAAAGGTATCGCATTCGACCAAAAGTCTAAGTCTGTTATGCAAGCTAGAATCGATATGTTTGTTGATGTTGTTGCCCTCACCCTCGACACCAGAGGCAATTAGTTTATGAAGCTGTTAATTATGAAATTTTTTGCAGTGTGAAAACATAGGATTGAAATATTATTTAGTCAATTTTTTCGGTTCTACTTTAGGTGCCTAGTTGTTAATTTGGATTTGTTATAATCAAATGAATGAACCATAGGACTGAATGTTGTGTTGGAAGAACGCAATATTCCCTAGGTGATTACTGATGGTGTGACGATAGTTCAAGCCATGAAGTTACCTGATGCTATGGAAAATGCTGGTGCTCAGTTGATTAGACAGGGCTGCTTAGTGCTCCTACTCTTTTTTTATCCATTAGTACTCATGTTCTTGTTGTCAACCTCTTTCAACAAATGAGGGAAGAAACACAAGAAAGAGTGGTATTTTGGCCGTGTCGAAGTCTGGTGTGTTGTTAGCTCAAATTTTATGCGTAAATTATGATTTGTTAGCAAGGAGACGAGTTTGTTCTTGAATTTTGATTATCCAGACTTATTTTGTAATTTATTTGGATGTCAATAGTAACAATATGAAGTATAGAAGTGTATAAAAAAATAAGTGTTGATATAATTATTAAATTTTAAAACAAGTGTTGATATAACCTTGGATTTTAAAATAAGTTATGATATAGACTTGGAATTTCTCTTCATTTTCTAACGGCAGGGCTCACTCTAGGGCTAAAATTATATGAAATTATATTGAAAACAAAATTGGGGGTATTTTGATCATTTTCAGCCAGATTAATGCCAAATTTTGATCAGTCAACATTGATCTCCGGTTATAGGGGTATGAATTTATTAGTCAATGCCAATTAATGTGTATATGTGCTATTTACGCAAACCCAAGAACGGGAAGGTATGAATGTATATAATGCCGGTTGAGTGTGCGATGTTTAATGGTAAATTATCTTTTTAAGAGAGATAAAATATAAAACAAACGCTTTTCAAGTCATTATTTTATTTTTCGGATGAAGTACTTGCAAACAAATTTATATGTTAGAAATTTGAGTCCGTCTCTTGAAAGACGGTCTTTCCATAAGTCATGGAAGACCAAGTTTTAAAGTATAAATTAGAATAAATCAAAATAAAATTTTCAGTGTACATGAATCGAGTTGTAAATTTTATAACTACTACATGTTGCACAATAAAATTTTAATATTGCAACTAAGACCTTTTACCTTTTATTATTTCAATCAAACCCCATCTTTTCATAAGCTTATGGAAAGACGGTTTTTCCCAAAACTTTGCTTTAACCTTTTACCAATCTCACTTAAAAGTTGTCTTTAAAACCCCAAAATAGTACTTAGTTCGGAGTTAAATAATACAACTATTATTTCACAATCTTCAATAAGTACATTTAAAAAATTAGTAAATAATCTAATAAAATCCCACGTAATCTCACTTTATAATATTATCAGTTTTAAATAGATTAAAATTTAGTAAATTTAAGTTGAATAACAAAATTACTCCAAAATGAGTGAAGTATTGTACGTAAAGAAAATAAGAATGCAAAGACTAGACTGCATTTCCCCACAAATTAAACTTAATAAAATTTAACTCAATCATAGAATGTATATTGTGTTCAAACCTTCTTAATTTTTTAGAAATGCCTTCATATCCCAAATAGATTAAATGAAATACTATGTAATGGAATCATAGTAAACAAATGAACTTATTAATCACAAAGAAAAGTTACAAATGTCCTACTAAACAATGTTATAAATCTTAAACAAATTATTAATCTAAGATGACACATCTCTAAAATAAATAATTCTATAAATATCAAACAACTTATTAATCTAAGATGACACATCTCAAAAATAGATAATGTTATAAATCTTATTTCAAAATCAATGCTTTCTTGGTTTATAATTAGAGTTCGTCTCTCAAAAGATGGTCTTTCCATAAACAATGGAAAAATTAATGTTTAAATGGCAAATTAAAAGTAATGAGGATAGAATTTTTGGATTGTATTAATTGGGTCATAAAATTTATAACAAATGCATGTTGCACAATAATTTTTTAATATTGCAACTAAAATATTTTTTACCTTTTTATTATTTTAACTGAACCCCATTTTTTTTAAGGCTATGGAAAGACGGTTATTCTCAAGATTTGCATTATAATTATTGAGACAATATTTTTTTGATGATATTAGAGAGAACTCATGGTATGATTGGGATCTCATGGGAGTACTTTGTAAAATAGCCACATTTTGAGGGAAATGATTTATTTTGCACCAACTCCACAAAAAACTAAAAAGGTTGGGACTTTTGAATTCCCCATTTTCCCACGATGTTTCTGTAGAAAAGCAAGAACATGAGAATGGTTGTGAGAAAGAATCGTGCCCAGATCGTCTTCAATAACAATGAAAGAACTGGGGTTGAAGAATCGCAAAGAAAGAGCACAGTAAGAGACACACATTGGGATTTTCTTGTAAGTTGAAAGATTGCTTCTAGAATCTTGATTGCTCTACGTTTTGGCTTTGTTTTGAACTGTGCTAAGTAATCTTTCGGTGTGATTGAAAGAAACCCGTTTTGGCTTTTCCCCTGATTTTACCTCTTTGATTCTCTATATTCAATGCTTTTCTTTGTAATATGTTGGGGTTTAATGTGAGTCACATGTTTACTATATAGTTTTTTTGATGTTCAATAAATAAATTTCAGGATGAAATTGAGGCGCCCATGTGGGTAGATCTCATTCAAGAATCTAAGCTCAGTTACCTGAATAGGTTAGCATATTCTTGAACCCTTGCGGATTAAATGAAAGAAGTGAAAATTTGTGTATGTTCTGAGTATGCTTTGTGGAACCCTTTTTGCAGGAATGGTGATGATGAATGGTTTAACATAAGCCACCAGTAAGCAGCAGCTTCCTTCTGTGCCGATTCTTTCATTTTTCGCTGACCTTTTGAGCCCCTCGTGGTTATGTGATGTGGTCTTGATGCTTACAGGTTCCATCATTGCTCTTCCCTGCAGTCCATGTCTCCAAAAATCCCTTGCTCGGTGTTAAGATCGAGAGGCAAGGATTTCCAGAGTAGGAAATGGGACCGGGGGAATGAGAGTGTCAGTATTCATCTGCAGCCTTCAGTTAGCAATCTGAAGAATAGGCCTGTTTCCATGGTTTCATTAACTGATAATGTGGCAAGAGAATTGAGAAGCTATAGATCACCGTTGGGTATAGGTGGTTCACGGCCAGATTCGTGCGAGAAGAGCTGTGTAACTGAAATTGATGTAAAACAGGATCAGCGTATGAATCCCTCCGGATCCTCTAAAGGAGCAGGAAGCATTTCAGGTAGCACCATCACGTCTGAAAGTAGTTGTGAAGGGCAACGACAGAAGTCCTCTGATTTTTCTAGTCAATTACCTGTGGACACTAGCCGGTTTCTATCACTGCTTAAGAGTAATATGAGGAAAAGTTATATTACTAGGCAAGCTTCAAGAGTGGTGTCTAAATCCAGTTTAGGTTCTTCCTCTACTAATGGTTGTGATGGTAATAAAGAAATGACCCCAGGTAGCAGATATGTCCCAGGACCCAATTTATGTAAGAATCCAATAACTGTGAATCCAAAAATGAGGACCCGAAGCACTGCATTACCATCTGTCAAACAACAAAATGCCCCAGGAAAGGTGTGTTTCTGCTTATAGTTCGATAAAGTTGACCTCATATATGCTTTCCTTTACCTCATTTCTAGTTTTCTTAACATTGATTCTTCCCTTTAGTTGAAGTTTGGATGTCTTATTGTGATTCAATAATTGCTACGTAAACCTGTTTGATAAAGTGCTATGATGCTATCTGATGCATGCCTTCCTTTTCCCTCATTTCCTTCATTCTGTTGCATGTTTTCCTGATCGACCATTTACATTTTCAGCAACAGACTGCACATGCGAAGGTGCTGGTGCCTCGTTCTGCCAATAAACTCTCTTCCGGAGCTGCAACTGTAAAGGGTAAGGGAAAATCCATGGCTGCTAATGGTCGTCAAATTTCAGCAGGCGCTAATGGAAATCTCCCACAGAATATCCAATCTAATTCTACAATGAGATCAAGTGGAAATGTTATGCAGGGTCAGAAAGCAACTGGAAGGAAATTGCCAGAAAACAGTGCCAAAACTAATCTGGTTAGTCAAAAGGTATGAAGTAATGTTGAAACATTTTCTTGTCTTTTCTTGTTTCTGCTTCAAATCTGTACGCATCTCAACAGAAACAAAGATCCTCTGTTATAAGGATTTATGGTTCATGTATGTATTTGGTGATTGGAAATTTGGAAGGATTAGGTTTTTAATGATGATTTGCTTTCTTGGTTCGGTCATATGTAGACTATGTAGTTTAATGAGTGAATTGATGTCAGTCGCTCGCGCTTCTATACTCGTTCAGATTGTGCTCCATTTGTTCATTTAGTCACGCGTCTCTTCTGTTATGTCCCATAACAGGAAAAACTTGGTCGTGGAGGCGATGGGAAACCAGGAATTGCAGTTCATCAGAGGGCCTATCACCCTAGGTAGGAAAAAGCTAGGCTGTATACTTACAGAATGGCGTAAATAGTCTGACATTTAACCTTCGACTTAGATTGTTCAGTATATTCGGTTGCTGCTAGAAAGTATGCTCAATGTTTAACTTTCTTTGTAAACCTCGCGTCGTAAAGCAGCTGGGGTGGCATGTTTTGTATTGGCTTCCATTGCTTCTTTTTTTTTTTTTCAATGTGAAGAATGTCTCAGCCTCTGCTCATAGTTTTGGATTTGATTTGTCAATTCCTCATTCTTCTCCAATTCATGTCTCTTTATAAGTTCATGAGAATGTGCAAGAACATATAACTGATTCACGTTGAATATCATTAGGATGTTGTGTTACTTAATATACTCCGTAGTAGTCGGTTTTGAGTTATCGTGGTATCAGTGCATGTTCTGCAGAGTTTACATCGCACGCAAAGGCGTTTTGACCAAAGAAAGTTGTTCCACAAGAATTCACGCGCACCTTTCCCCTCGTTACTGATTGGTTTTGAAAGAGTTACGTGTAATGCTGTCGTTTTCTGACTCGCGAAACCGATGAGCCACTATTTGTGCACGTGAATTGGGTCTAGAGAGGCCTGATTTCTGAAGCATCCAACCAAACTAACATCGTCGTGTAGAGATCATCATTTGGACTGTTTTGTGGTACTTATGCCAAAATAATGTCATGTGATGTCCTACGTTTGTTCTGATAAAAAACACATTATGTTCTGGTCCCGGGGTACTCTCCCCAGTGTCTGATACTCTTCCCACCTTCACATGCTGCAAATTGGAATACTAGCCTAGCCCTAATTTAGTTAGGCCCCATTTAGTTCAATTTAAATCTGTTGAACGGAACTGAACGAAACTGAAGTGTACTAAAACTTATTGAACTAAACAAGAATTTCAAGTAAATATTATTTTCTCTTTTGCGAAATTTGAATAAGATCTCATGTCATGATCTTTTTATATAAGTATTAACAAAAATGTACGAGCAAGTTTGCTTATTTTAACCTAAAACTAGGAGAATGTATGAGTTTGGTGTACATTCATTTTACCAGTTAAAGTTTTATTCATGGAGGAGAATTCAAAAGCAACCGGACCCAGATCAATTCGAGTCTCAATCAAAATGGCATGCGCAAATGAGCAAATTTTAACTTTTACAATTTATTTTTCAGCATTAGTGACTGCCGAATTTTCAACATAATTTATTACAATGCAAAACATGGTTTGATAGAGGATCTGTTGATAGTAAATTTTAAATCATTCCAAAAACAAAGGGCAATAGTTAGGACAGGTCTAGCAGAAGCAAGGTTATCAACTACTCCCTCCATCCCCCAGAATAAATGACATTCTTTTTTGTTAACTTTCTCACAGTATGTTTGACCATCAATAACTTTAATTACGGATATTAATGGTACATTAAAATTTGATATTTGGAAACTACGTAAATATTGGAGTCTAACAATATCTCACATGATGATATTAGAGTCTATATACTAATTGAAATTTATGGTCAAACGTGATCTGAGAAAGTTGACAAAAAAGGGTGTCATTTATTCTGGGACGGAAGGAGTAGTTAGTTTGTCTTTTTTTTCCCTAATAGGAAAAAAGAAATAGTCCCACATGTTTGGATTAATTAATTTTTAGAAATAGCAAGAAAATAACTGGACTAACGTTCAATCACTAAACTGTAAGACGATTCACAAGTAGAGGTGTGTCCTTCAAATCCCAAATTTATTTTAGTTTTTATCGGTTCTGAATTTGAGTCATCGAAAAAAACTAAAAGCAAGTTTGGGATTCGATTTAGAGGAGGAACGTGAGAATCACTGTGAATTTTGTTTGATAAAGATATGGAAACACGGTTAGAAAGTTGGTCCGGTATGATATGAGCCAAAGCCGGGGAAATAATAGAGGAAGCAACATGCAAGAGTGACAAGGTAGAACAAAATAGAATGGGACATCACACGTGTCAGAATCGAAAAATTATTACTCCCTGCTGATCGAAACTGCACACTTATTATTTGACAGTTAAAGTTATCGAATTTTGACCATATATTTAAATAGAGATATGAGCAATAATATTTTAATTATGTAATATTGTTAGACTTATCGAAACACGTAGTTTTTAAACATCAAATTTTACGTGCCGTTACTGTTCATAAAAATATGTCTTTGAGATCGTAAAAAAGATTCTGTGCAAATTCCCTGGGGCGAGGGGAGTATATGAATTCATAATTTTTACATTCTCCCTATCATGAATTATATACTTCCTCTTTCGCAATAAAAAATTCTTAGTTTCTATTTTCGTCTATCCCAACTGAGATTTTTATTTTGACTATTTTCTTCATTTAGTTAGTTTCATTCCAATCTCCCACATCAGCTTACATAAATGTCTATATAAAAAGATAATATGAACATATAGATGAGACAGAACGGTAGTATACACGATCCTTTATTTATTTATTAATCCAACTCTTTGTATTTATTAAGTAAGTTGGACGGAACTCACGTTTGAAGTGATATTATACACCATGACATGGGATAGACTTATTTAAACATAGATACTAAATAAAAAATAATCCATATTTTTGCTTAATATATAGAGCGATAGAAGCCCTAAACTAGCTAAGATAAGTACCCGTAGGAAGAGCCCCTACCCTATAGTTTTAGTTTGAAACTAGCTCCGAATCAAAGAAGCTAGCATAGAATAGCGAAAAGATGCTCGATATTACTGCAAGATGCTCAACCATTTCTCAAAATTATATGACTAATCAATGCTACACTCATTGGTAACAAACAACATGAATCACATACAAAAGTTCACAATAAGTTAAATGCACAGCCTTAGAAATAAACTAGAAAATGCTCGACGATAAAATGATAATTTAATGTCAAAATATTCATCAAGCTCGATTTAAACCTTCCAGTTATCCTATCGATTCAAGATAGTATCCCGATCCACTTATTTTATAGTTTACTATACTTCAAAAACTAAGTTATACCCTTGTTTAAAAGTGCATTAGCTTTGTTGAATATATTCTCATAATAACTCCCAAAAAGTGGCCCTCGTGGATTATTATTATTATTATGTTTATTATTATTATGTTTATGTGAGCACAAATTTGAAATAAACATATGAAAGGTCGATTTTTATAGTCACTTGGCCGTGCAATATTTGCATGCATGATTAATTAACAAAACAACAAAAATAAGGAAACTGCGGCGAAGCTGTGTTTCCCAAACGTTATTACTAACTGAGATAGAGATCGTTTTTATTTCTCTATTTGTTTCTTTGGAATATACTATGATATCCAAATGGAATATCGTGAACCCATTCCTTTTCTCTTCTCTGCCCACCTTTCTCATTCATTCCAACTCTTCCGTTCTACAGACTCGGGCTACCGAAAATGCCCCTGCCATTGATTATTAAAAG
Organism: Rubia balearica; assembly: GCA_032355405.1. Taxonomy (NCBI): domain Eukaryota; kingdom Viridiplantae; phylum Streptophyta; class Magnoliopsida; order Gentianales; family Rubiaceae; genus Rubia; species Rubia balearica. The sequence continues at coordinate 6,108 of JAULKJ010098511.1, read as the reverse complement.
TGGCTTGCGCATAAAATATTTAATATAATTTACGGGTGATTTGATGTTTGTTTGTTAAGTTTGCATGGATTTTTAAATATAGATAATTATGAGCAGGTTAATTATAGAAATGGGTTTGCCATGGTTGCTTTAACGGTTAAGCGTATTAACATGAGACGCTCTAAAACTCAAATTATTCATAATTATGTGATTTCTGTGTATCAATCAAATTTAGTTCAATTCAATTCATCCAAGTTAAATTGAACTCAGTTTAATAAAGTTTAGTTTCATTCAATTCATTTCAATTCAAAATATAAAAAAACTTGTATAACACATTATTACTTTGTAAATTGAAAATACATAAAATAAAGTACTCCCTCTGTCCCAGTTCAACCTGCACACTTTTTGGTCAACTTTCTCATGACACATTTGACCATAAATTTTAACTAGTATATAGATACAAATATCATTATGTGAGATATCATTGGATTCCCTACATAATATATTTTCTAAACATCAAATTTTAATACACCATTATTATACATAAATAAAGTCGTCGTTGGTCAAACATGGTATGAGAAAGTTGACGAAAAAGTGTGCAGTTTCAACTGGGACGGAGGTAGTAACTGAATTCAGGGTGAAAAAGTATCAGATATGGACTTATGTTACGAGTTATTACCTCTCATTTTAAACTCCCGATTCTATGAATTTGACACACTTTCTTTTCCGTTCGTTCCATTGATTTGGAGTTTTTTTTGTTTGCAAATCTTTTTAAATTTAATCTATTTTTTAAAAATTTAATTTCACACTCATTTAATTTATGTGAACCTAAACATTGACAAACTAAGAGAAAGGGATAGAGGTTCCATTTGACAGAGTTTATAAACTGTTTTGCTTATAAGCAAAACACTTTCTATTGTTTGGTAAAGTGCAAAGAAATAATTTATTTTGAAACAAAAATTATTTTTCTAAGAAAAGCATAAACTAGTCCCCTACCATGTTTAACATAAATTAAATTTGTTTATAACTACATCTCTGCCAAACGGAGCTTCTGAGAAGAAGGTAAGAGCTAGGTACACCTCCCCCGTATAAGACTTGAATTCTTTAGTACCCCACCTCTTGGCTAACCCACGTAAATACCAGAAAATGGTGACGGCTCTAGATTTATTGTGGAGGTAGACTCTCCTCAATCTGAAGAGTCGTTCTTCCACAGAGACTTAAGAATATTCCAGTATCTTAGGATCCCGCTCATTGGTGTGCGCCAAATTTGGAGATGCTACTACTTCCTCCGCTTCACTAACATTGACTTACTTATTTTTGAAATTTGAAATTAGAAAGCTAGAATTAGCGGTTAAGAATTTATTAAAAGTATAAAAAGTAAATTGAGTGAATAAAAATAACGTAAAATTTGCTAAAAAGAAAAATGAGCTAATATTAAAAAATTAGCTAAAAAGAAAAGTAATCCAATATTAAAAAACCATCAGGAGTATATCGTATATTCTAAGCATGGCTCATCATTGTCCCAAGCGTCGCTTTTAGCAGATCCAGTCAAAAGTTGTGACGTATCAATACTCCCTCAATTCCCTACCTTTACTTTTGTATATGGATGGGGGATAACAAAATTAAGAGTTATCTATTATTGACACTTTTTTTCCGAGTTATTTCTTTTATAATATGATACACTTTTTCTTTTTGGTAATATTCATTCAATTTCATTCACTCATTCTATTTTTTTACATTGTACATTCAATTTTATCCACTCATTTTCATCACATAAATTCAAACACATAAAGTTATGGTGTCAATTATAGAGAAACGGGAGTATGTGAGAAAAATGAAATCACATTTTACCACACAAAAAATTTGTGCCATCCAAAGTGCATGGATTAGTTGAATTTATTTGATTTATTCCATGTCAAATAAAATTATACATACAATTGTTTTAATATATGAAGAGAATAATATTTAATTATAAAAAGCCTTATATGATATAAATAATCATATATAAAAATTACAATTTGTTAATAAAATTATTTATATATATTAAATATATGTTTGAAGTAATTCCTCTGTTTCAGCATAAGGTGCACACTAACTATTTGACAGTCAACACTGTCTAACTTTGACCACATATTTTAATAAATATATAAACAATAATATAATCTTATGCAATATTATTGAATTCATCGTATTTATAAATATTTATTTATTATTTATCATTATTATCCATAATTAAATATATTTAACGGTTTAATATATTTTTTGAAAAATTGTGAAAAAAATACTGTAAACTCTTTTTGAAAGATATTCGGACACTGGAATCTTCAACACACCAACTGCCGACAGGTCATTAATTATTAATCTATTGATGAAAACTAAACAGACAGAATAGTCTTTGTTTAGTGTAGGAACCTCTACGACAGTGGAGGGGAAAAAACAAACCAAATTCTGGTACCTTCACACAATGTCTGGAGGAAACTTGCGTCACTCCCCCACTTGCATATTCACTATTTCTGTCACCACACACTTTCCCCCCTCTTTTTAATGAAAAAATAACACACACTTAATTACTTAATCCCTAAGCTATTCATAATAAATTTAAATCTTTTTAAACATGAAATTACAGTGGTTGAAATAAGGGAAAAACTGAATTGGTATAATATAATTGATGAAGATGAAATTACAGTGGTTGAAATAAGGGGAAAAAAGGCATGTCAAGATGAAAAATTGATGAAGTAATTCATATTTCTTATAGCACACGCCTTCCACGCAATTCAACATTCATATTTACTTCTCATTTAATTATAGTTGACTAATTTTAAACATCAAATGTATGATATAATATAATATATTACACATTTAATTTTTTATTTCCCAGTCAAAGCGATCATATAACGTGGTCATAATAAAAAGAGAGAGGAGCAGTGTAAAAAAGATACCGGAATAAGCGTATCCCCTCAAGGTGTAAGGCCTCTGGGTAGTCCAGGAAGTGATGGGTAGAATCTCTTGGTGGCATGGCGTCGTCATCACCGAGTTTATGTTCAGCTCATTTATTATGTACTCCGGCTTATACCACCAACCTGCAATTCCAAATCTCCATCACTCTTTCTATTATTAATAATTACTAGTATCACTGTCCACAATACATTTCTTCATAAATTTTTTATGTAGTCAATTATTTTATCAAATTTATCCGTTCAAATTTATTACTTTTAGACGCTATTCATGACATCAGTCAGGTAAAAAATTATAAAAGTTCATTTTTGACATCAAAACATGTATGACTTATCATTTTGCATAAATGATTGAACCAAAAATAATTACTCGGTTCGTACCACCCAAATCTGCATACTTTTTGGTCAACTTTCTCATTACATATTTGACCATTAATTTCAATTAGTACACATGCATCAATATTATTACATGACATATTAGATTCCATGTATTATGTATTTTCTAAATATCAAATTTTAATACTCCCTCCATCCTAGCATAAGTTGCACATTATTATTTTCATGGTCTCCAAAAAGTATGTTTAACCGTTAATATATTTAATTACGTATAATAAATGTAAATAAAAAGTTAATAGTTAGAAACTACTTATTATGATCACATACAATAATATTATTATATATATATATTTAATATATAGTTAAAATTTAATAATATTAACTGTCAAATAGCAAATATACCGTTTATGCTGGGACGGAAGGAAAATTTGACTAAAAACTAGGAGGAGAAAGTAAAGAAAACGACTAAGCAACAAAGCTTGCACACACAACTTCTCCAATTGTGACTTCTGGAATTCGGTCGACAGCTCTCGATCCAAAAGTATTTCGTCACACAACTTAAACCAATGAAACGATGAACCCAACTATAGCTTTACCTTGCTCCGTCCGACCTAAGTTAAATTGTACATAATTTTTTTACGATCATAAAAATGTTTTTATTTAATCATTAATATATTTAATTACGTATATTGAAGACAAACAAAAATTTACTTTTGAAAAACTACTTGTTATGAAAAATATAATAATATGACATACGATAATACTACTTCCTCCGTTCCGCCAGTTTTGCCATATTTTTTGTCAAATTTCTCAGATCATATTTGACCATAAATTTCAATTAGTATATAGACTCTATTATCATCATGTGAGATATTATTAGACTCCTATATCTACGTAGTTTCTAAATATCAATTTTAATATATCATTAATATCCGTAATTAAAGTTTTTGAGGGTCAAACATGGTTTGAGAAAGTTGACCAAAAAAAGGCCAAAACTGACGGGACGGAGGGAGTAGTAGATTCAGATGTGCCAAATCACTTCAACATCCTACTCGGCTACTCCCTCCGTCTCATCTCGAGTTTCACTGGACGAGACTAGTTTTCAAATTATCGATTGCACAGTGGTAAAATTGTGTGAATGAAATTAAGATTACTAGTATTTTTTCTGAACTAATTTCTTACTACAATGAACAAAGTTGAATTAAACTAAAGTAAACTAATATTACACAGTGGAAAATAAAAATAACAGACTAAAACTAAATTAAATAGTATTAAATCAAAATTTTACAACTGAATTGAAATACAGATAGAATGTAAATGAGTGAATGGAAAATAAATATGAAGATAACATTGTTACTATAAATGAAATTCTGTATATAATTTGAAGCATATCATCTAAGCAAAGTGTACAGATTGAATCGTGGAAGAATGGATTGTGGAAGAATGGAGTAATTGATTAGAGTTGGCATGCGTTTACGGATATTGCTTGGATCCATGTAAAAGAAATATCAAAGCTTTTTGGCAACAAATATGGGATGCATACACATTTGTGGTGTTGCTTGACCAAAGAACCTCAAATCTCGATTAGCTAGGAGCACATAGGACACTTACTTACCCCACAAGTGACTAAGTGAGGCACCCTTCCCTTATTAGGTAGGGCAGTAATTAATAAGGCTGTACGTCAGCCTTGGGCGCCCCAGCCCTCCGACACCACATTGGGATTTTGGGGGGTTAAGTGGCAGTAATTAATACTCTCCATGGAATTGTATTCTTATTTTTTACATTATTTTTTAATTAAATTTGACCGCATATTTAAATAAATATGTGAACAACTGTATTATTGTATATGATATTTTTTATTCATCATAACAAGTAGTTTCTAAATATCAACTTTTTTATTTGTTGTTATTGTATGTAGATAAACATATTAACGATCTAATATGTTTCTTAAACAGGGTACTAATGATTACAGTGCAATTTCAGTTGGGACAGATGAAGAAGTGTTAATGACAAAAGATAATGGACTTTTACACGTTTCTTCTCATGTCTAGTGTTGGGGGGATTCTTTCAATTTCAAGAAAAAAAATATGGAGTTCCCTATTTTGCGTGGACATTTTGTTCCCCCTACTACACATACCCCAAATTCTATTAATTATTAATTTACATCTCTTTCTATCCAACAAACAAACACATTTTCAAATTGCTCAAAACAGAGTAAATGGCAAACATATCCCGGTCAAATCATGTATTGGGCCCTCATCCCATTCTTTGCATATATATTTCACCAATAAAGCTTCATACTTTCAAGTAAAAAACATCAACAAATCACTTCGATTTTCTGCTTATAACTCTTCAAGAAATCCTGGTTTCTTACAAGAATGAAGAAGTTCATGTTTCTGATGATCTCTTCTCTGCTTCTATCAGTTCTTAATCAAGCTTATGGTAAGCCTTTAATTCATCCGCGAACCCTCTTTGTTTTTACTTACATTAGATTACATGTGTTTGGTTTTGAATACTTGTTGTATTTAACAGGCATACGATTGATCGAAAGATCCGAACCAGCCAATAAAGATCGCCCCAAGAATATTGTTGTCCATGTAAGTGTTTATGTTCATTTTCCGACACTCATTTTAAGATTACAAATTAGCCTTCTTTCAAGTAGAATTCGATAAACACGATTTTTAGGATTCTCATGATTGATCTTTGTTAGGATAGCTTGACCAAGATTTTGCTATTCCCTCAATCCCGGCAGTTTTGGCATGTTTTTTGTCAACTTTCTCAAACCATGTTTGACCATCAATAACTTTAATTACGGATATTAATGGTACATTAAAATTTG
>JAULKJ010098405.1:0-15602 GCA_032355405.1 Rubia balearica | reverse complement strand
CCTCCCAAGCCGAAGCCACCATGATCGTTCTTTCATAGACCACTTGTAGGCTGAGAAATCATAGTAGGAACCATCGACATAGTCCCACAACGTCTTGTAATATCTAACAAGAAATTGTTCTAAAATTCAAAATCTTGCTAGGGACATGGTTTGAACTCTAGACCTCTGTACTATGGAGAGTGTAAATTTATCACTGAACCAGGGCCCAATTCACCCCCTAAAAATTACTTTATTATACATTATTCATTTCACCTTAAACCTCACACTTTCCTTATTGGATTCACTTCAAACTTTACACTTTACATCAATTCCATTTTTACACATTTACCATCTAAAAAGGACAAAAAGCTCTCGATAACCTCTACTTATTACCCATATTATCACACTATAGTACTGCATTTGATCCCATTTAACCTATTTGGCTTCAATTAAATAAGCTCGAACCTCATTGATTAGGGTTTAACTCGAAACTCAACAGCAGCTTGGTATATATGACCTGCCCAATCCAACTTAATTAATGAAATATGTCAAGATGACAAAGCTAGATACGCGTAGCGTTCGCTTCACTAAACTAAGGCAGTTCGTCCAGCCCATGAAGATATAAAGATAGTAACACCATTAAATGGTAAACCACGGAAATTGTAGAAGACACTACTAGCCACAACTCCCCATATTGGGACCACAATCCAAATATGGAAGCATGATGGCAGGACTACAATCACACTATGAAGAGCTATAAATAAAAATGAAACACCTACAGAGGGTATGTAAGGTATTGATTTAGGCGCTAGAGCTCCCCACCCCCGAGACCAACCCTAGGTACATCGGAAGGTACTTGCAGAAGCATGAACTCGTTGTGAGGGCACTATCATTATTCATAAAGAGTCAACCACATCTGTGACACTGATTGTGGAGATTGAATTTTTCTTTTTGAGTTTTAATAGTTCCTAGGAAAAGTTGGAGTCTATGTCGGAGCTGCAACCCATATAGTATATACCAATGAAGCATTGATAATCCTTGTACTCAGGTTCGAATAAGTGAAGAATAACCATAACCCTGTCTAACAACTTGCATCAAAGATATGTTCGCTCATCACAATTTATTTATGCTAGGATAGACTCGTAGTGCCAAACACTGTATTTAGGAGAATGACTTACAGAGGCACAGACCCATACGAGCCATATGTCAACATGTAATGAATAAGAATAAAACTATGATGCATAAGGACAAATTTTCCTTACTAAAAAAACCCATAGCGCCCTCGTCCAAGTACATTGTTGTATGCCAAACACCACAAGGAAGACTTACCATAATAAACGAATATGACATACGACGAAATAAAACCAAAATAATATTCTTATGTAGGTAACGGTGGTGAAAATAGATAAAAAGAAGAATTCCTTATAGCATGCATCCCTAGGAATAGTGGTGCTCAGTCATTCGTATGTTGCAGTTCACATTACCCGTTTCGAACCCTCAAATAATATTACCTGATAAGCTAGACGAGATCACATTGTCATCATAAAAAGGTTTACCAAGGAAAAGGGAAATTTCAACTGCAGCCAGTAAAAACTTACTACCAATGCCACTATAGGAAAAACAACAGTCTAACCAAACTTATTAATAACGAAGCGAACATAGTATCTATTAATCATAATATCTATAAAAACAATGAAAGGTTCATAACATTATTTTATGAACAATGGTGATACTTTATTAGACCAGTGTATTAGAAGAATACAAAATTAATAATTACCAAAAATTAAATGCTAAAACCTAAGAAGCTCCCTTCAAATGATTACAACCAGCTATCTGTAAACCTAATACATAACACTATAACTACGCAAATATCCAATGGTCATTGCCGAGAAGGTTGTAATGACCCCTTGAAAATGAATTCTTTTCATGAGAATTCTTCACAATTATTTCAAAAACACAAGGGAGGAATAAGCCCTTGGAAGTTACCTAAATCATTAAGCGAGGTTGGAGCAAGGGCAAACAATGGCCTCCCACTCTCGCACTACACCTCCTCTATTTCCCACCTAATAGCCCCACGAGCCTGTGAAGGAGTACCATCCTCCTCATCAAATAGAGCGGGCGTTGTGAAAAGCAATGACTGCTCATTATCCTATTACACCTACCCCACCCCATAACCTAGTTAAAAGAACTCATGAAGTAATTCCTCCTTCACAAGTCATTCAACTAAGTATCCCATCTTCTTCCCCCGCTTTAATTAACCACAAGAAGTTCGAATGGTTCCCTCGCAATGGTTTCCTCAGTGCCCGGGAGCCTCACGCACATAGGAAAATGATCCCTTGCATCCTTCAACTTAGACCCTAACCTAGCAAGTGTCAGCGCAGATACTTCCAAGAGCACATAAGCAACCATGTAACAGCAAGAGTGTTAACATCCGAAATAAAAGAAATACGTGAATTTTTTTTTAAAAATTAACTAAGAATACTTACTGTAAGCACGGAGATTCGGGATATTCTTTACAGAGATTAAACCAACCCAAATCCTGAATAACTCTGGCATATCTATCTTCATAACCAATAAACTCATATATCCCCGAGATATCACAAACCATCACCCCAAAGAAACCTTTCTTACAGAAAGGTTTACTACCTTATGAATACTCATAACAAACGCAAAGCTCCAGAATTCACCCAACGGTAGCACATGACCTCTAAAAGATAGAAAATTATCTAGACTTAAGATGAAGAAAAAACTAAGATGAATAAAAATTCCTCGAAAATGATGCATCATTTCATATTCTCAAGGTTTTGACTAACGATTCAATAAATTCTTGGAAAATGGAACACCGACATACTATGCACTTCTCAAGAAAGAGCAAATAAAAATCCCATGCTGACATGGTATACTTATTGAATTATAGGCTCACTACCCCAGATGTAAGGAAAATCGGTAATCATAGGCACAGATTGACTAATCAACTCACATACTCATACAAACTTCCCCTGGATATCATACACCACACAAGCCAATCATGAACCATAATAATATTGCTCATCTTGAAAATTAATGAACTCTCCTTTGCTTCTCTTACACTTCCCCAAATACTCACAAATTACACGATTACAACACCGCCAATAGTTGTCCTTACCTCCTTTAACTATTGATACGGTCAGTATATGAGAACACCTATCTACAATCACTTCCTCGCAGCCATCACTGAATACACTTTATCTTAGTTATCACATAACCACCACCAATACTTTAATCATACATACAAACCAAATGGACTCATAAAGTACACCACAATCAAAATCACACGACGCAACATAAATAGGACACACATACGGATTCACATCATCTAGGAAACTAGTTCAGGAAAGTCACATACATCTTTGCATATGGCAGGAAAATCACACGTCCAACAACACATGTAGAAGATGCTCCTACCACTTTGCCTTAAAATCCTAAATCCACCCTACAACGTAGAACACACCCTGTCATTTACTAAAATACATCCTGTTAAAATACACTTGCATCTTCATGAAATCTAATAATTTACACACTACAACACCTCTCTTTCGTATGTTTCACAAATAAGACGTGTAGCACTATATGAGAACATCTCATGCCGGTTACCATTACATCGTACTAAATTTTATTACCATACTATGCACCAGAACTTTGCTTATACTCATTACCTCAGAGTCTTATTCACATCATACATGTTACTGAAAATCTTAAATAATTATATATTCTACGGGACACACTTGCTAAAAACATTATAACCCCGCACAAAATTAGCCCCAATAACAAAAACATATAAACATGATCGACGACTTTCATTGTTGTTTGGTGTAGAAATTTCTTTCTTGTTTTTTAGTTTTCTTGCCAATATTCCTATTGTTGGTTGTTATAACACTTGGCTTGGCAAAATTTTCCTAGTAGTATATAACAACTAAAAGGAGGTTGAAAAACAGAGGCGCGGGTTTAAGAGGTACAGGTGGTGGTTTGGGTGAACTGAAGAAGAAGAGGAAAATCGGGTTATTTTAGACATTTTACGTCAATAAAATTAAAAGTGGAAGTTTCTCTTTCTACAAATTTCCCAAAGACGAAGGGAGTAAATAAAGTTAGTTGTGTCAAATATGATTTGATAATATTGATAAAAAAATGTTCTATTTAAATTAGAATTGATGGAGAATTATTTTTAAGTATAAATAGAATCCACTCAAACAAAAACCATCCAAGGAATTACTACGGTAAGAAATGTTGCTTTGACAACATCAGGTCATCTCTAACCATAAACACCATTTTTTGGTGTTACACTACTCCAAATTTGGTGTTGTACAGTATCTTTACACCATTTCTCTACAATCAATAACACTAAATTTTACACTGAAAAGAATATCTCATTATATGCTAAAATAATATAGTATTTTATTATTGTCTTCTACTTTTCATTTTATATTTTTATTCATAAAACTATAATTTAAGTAATTTAAACCCCACCATATACCATTAGAGTTTTTATTAAAAAAATATGACATTAATAAATTAATATGGAGTCATCTATAATAAAATATTGGTTATGGATGTATATAGATGTTTTAAAATTAAAACTTTAATCTTAAATTATTAAGATTTTTAATCGATCTAAAATATAACTATTAAAAATATTACTTTATTTGTATTTAGGAAAAGTTTTAGAAAAGACAATATTACTTTATTTGTATTTAGGCAAAGTTTTAGGAAAGACAATCTATGGAAAGACGGAGTTTAATTAAAATAATAAAATGGTAAAAGATTTTAGTTGCAATATTAAATTTTACTATACCACGTGCAGTAGTTTTAAGTTTTATGACTCGATTAATGAAACCCAAAATTTTTATCTTCATTTCTTCTAAATTACAGTTAAACCTTGGTCTTTCCATTTCTTATGGAAATACCGTCTTTCAAGAGACGGACTCTCGTATTTATATCAATAAATTAGAATAAAGATAAATATAAAATTAATAACTAACTAAAACTAATAAAAGTAAATGAAAAATAAATAAAAGATTCAAATGTGGAATAAAATACTAATATCCTTTATTTGGTGCAATAAATAGTAAAATAGCAAATACAATGTTTTAATGTTCATGCACACCAAATATAGCACCGTTGGAAAAACTAAAAAATATAGTGATGCACTATTACATACTCCTCACTATTATATACTCCATCTGTCCCACTTTAAATTTTCAAGTTTCCTTCTTTGGATGTCCCACATAAACTTTCTAATTTAAAGTTTTTACATTTAGTCATAAATATGTGGTCATAACTCTTTTTTTCATTTGATTTATGTAGGTTCACTCTCATCACCTATTAAAAAGATGCCACATATAATTGTGTTAAAGTTTATGCAAAAATCAATTAGAAAATTTAAAGTGAAACGGAGGAGTACTCCTCGTTACTCACATATCACACTAAACACAGTACACACTTGGTGATGCCCTGAGAATCTAATTGAAGTAGAGTCCGAACCAGTCATAATCTGTTCCCAAGTGAAAAACGAGAGAATTCAGTCCAACTTTTTTCTGAAAGGGTCCCAACTCCCAACTCCATGACGTAAGACGCAAAGCAAAGCAAAGCAAAGCAAACCAATCCTCCCATCCCAAGAAAAAGAAATATCTGGCTTGCCACTGTGCACTTCAATCTTCAAATCTCCCACTCACTTCTTTCATCCCAGAAAAGCAATTCTAGCTCGCATTATGGATCAGCAAAATCCCAGTAGTTTATCCTCCAAAGCAGACAGAAAAACCATTGAGAAGAACAGAAGAAGTCAGATGAAGAACCTCTTCACCCAGCTCATTTCCCTTGTCCCTATCCAATCCAAGGTTTTCTTCAAGATTTTTTTTTTCTTGTTTCGTTTTTGGGTAAAAAGTTAAAAACCATATTAGTTTTGTTCGAAATTCTGATGGATTATGTTTAGGAAGGACTGTCTTTTCCAGATCAAGTTGGGGAGGCCACAAACTACATCAAAGAAATGAAGGTGAAGCTGGAGAAGATGAAGGAGAAGAGGGATTCCTATGTTGAGGAAAAAAGGGATCTGAGCAGTTACGACTGCTCAATGGGAAGCTTGGTGGTTCCTCATGTCGATGTTCAGAAAACCGGGTCGGCTCTTCAGGTGGTGCTCGTCACCGGGTCGGATCGCCCTATCGTGTTCAGTCAGGTCATCCGCCTGCTGCATGAAGAAGGTGCTGAGGTTGTGAATGCCAGCTTTTCTAAGGTGAACAACACCATCTTCCACACCCTTCACTCCAAGGTGCGCAGATTCAGTATTAGTGGGATGGAGAGAGTATGTCACCTGTCGCGCTTATTTATTTTTTCGAGGACTTTAGAATCACAAACACGACTCTAATTGTGAGACAGAGAGAATGTATTGCGCTTATTTTATTTGAATAGGTTTTGATTCATGTGACATTATTGTGTGTGTGTTTTTTTAGGTTGGAGAATCAGAATCTGTACCAGGTGATGCAGCAGCTAGGATAAGTGAGAGGCTGAAGAAATGTGTCCTCGGATTGGATTAACTCGCTATCGGACAAGGGTAATGAGTGGAATTTCCGTTTATGAAAGAAAGCGATTTCTTCTCTGCAATTAATGTTGAGGTGAAGCTATCTAGTTTTCTGATTGGAGGACTAAGATTCTACATGTGATAATGTTTATGGACCCTTTGATTTTGCTTGTGTTGTTAATTTTGGTCACTATTTTCATTTTCTTTAGATTTGACCTGTCTAAATGCATAAGATTAACCTAAGAGTACCCCGGTTGACAGGCGACTTCCCATAAATTTATGGACAGTCCACGTATTTTTTCACCTTATATGTTGCATTTGTTAAATTACATATTAAATTTCAAAAATATTTTTATATTATACCCCCTCTGTCCCAGAGAGAATGTCACAATTGCTTTTGGTTCGATATTTTGTGCAAGATATGGTGGAAGTGTTGATAGGAAATAAAAGAATGTTATTTTGGTAATAGAAGAGGTGACTAGTAGATTTAATCAAACTTCTGAGAGATAATATAGTAAATGTATAAACTAATTTTTTGTCATTTTAGGTAAGAATTGAATTGTGTCAATTTCTGGGGGACGGACGAAAATACACATTATTACTTGTTTTAACTTTTAAAATATAATATTTAAATTTTATAAAAAATTACAACATTTAAGTTAAAATGTACAGTGAATTTTTCATAAATTTGTGGAAAAACAATCTTTACTGAAACTTTCTCTTAACCTAATACTTCCACTGTTTCATTGGATGTGACATACTTTCCTCTTTTGATTGTTTTTCTGGATTTTGCACACTTTTTTTATGGCAAGATTTCTTCAATTTCATCCACTCATTTTACTTTTTTCCTTTCAAAATTCAATTTGATCCACTCATTTTATTCACCTAAATCCATTCACCTAAATCCAAGCACCTAATGCTATGGTGCCACATCCAACGAAAACGGAGGTAGTATAATTTCGTACCCAACAGTTTTACTAGGTTTTACCATCTCTTCGATCAATTTGGCAATTGAAATTTGGATTAAAAGAACAATTAATTTTTCGCTAAAATAAAAGGGTTTGTCTCTTGAAAAACAGGTTTTCACAAGTCATCAAAAGGCGAAAGTTTAAATTGTAAATTAGAAAAAACAAAAAAACTGGATTGTATTAATCGAGTTTTAAACTTATAACTATTGGACGTTGCATAATATATTGCAGCTAAGTTTTTACCTTTTTATAATTCTAAGTTAAACTCACGAACTTTTCCAACATTTTGCAAAATACAAATGCGGATGGGAACAGTTATTAAAATTTTAAAATGTATTTAAATAAATAGATAATGGCAAAGTCTTGGGAAAGACTGTCTTTCCATAGGTTTATGGAAAGACGGGGTTAATAAGAATTATGAAAGGTTAAATGTGTTAGTTGCAATATTAAAATTTTATTATACAACGTGTAGTAGTTATAAAGTTTCTAACCTGATTCATGAAATCCAAAAATTTTACCTTCATTTGTTCTAATTTACACTTTATACTTTGGTCTTTTCATGACTTATGGAAAGATCATCTTTCAAGAGACGGACTCATAGATAATACAAACCGTAAATTAACTCTAATAAAAGAATACAACCTGCATTCATCTGACTCATTTGCGAAACAGAACCAATACTAAGAGCAAATATTTCCTTAAAATATACAGATTGATTACTGCAACATGATCAATAACTATTTTTTGCCACATACTCATATGGTGATAATGTTCTTTTTTCCTGTTCTTTTTTCTTTTGAAGTAATGATATGAATGACGTTTTTGATAGTTACTGCACAGATGAACTGACCTTTTGTTTTGATACAACTTCTATATTTGGAAATATATCGACCTTCGTGCAAGATTTGTATTACTCCCTCAGTACTATTTCAAATTTCACAGAATTTTTTTCAACTTCATCAAGAAACTTGTCTAATCATTAATATGTTTAACTACGTATAAAAACAGTAAATAAAAAATTATTTTTCAAAAACTACTTGTTATGACGAATCCAATAATATCACATACGATAGTATTATTGTTTATATATCTATTCAAATATGTGGTCAAAGTTGGACAGTGAATAGTAACATAAAGTGAAGTGTGAAGTTTGAAATGGGACAGATGGAGTACTTGATTTAAAAAAAAAGTTATATGGACGTATAATTCAATCACTAGTGCATGCACGGGTGTTCAAACGGCCGGTTTATCAGTTAGGCGGTTAATCAGTTTAAAAAATTTCGGTTCATAAAATTTTATAAAGAACCAAATAACCGATCGATAATGTTGTTAGTTTTACCGGTTCGGTTAGTATCGGTTTTGGATGATGTATCGGTTATTACCGGTTACCATATATATATATATATATATCATCCATTTAAAATAAAATAAAATTTAAATCCATATTATTATTGATAAGTAGTTAGAGCCACAAAACTTAGAATAAAACGTAAGAAATTTAGGAATTGGATAATTGTGTTGAGTAGGACTTGAATAATTTTTGGAATTAATATTAAAATTGTAACCTATCGATGTTTATTAGTGTTGGTCACAATTATAAACTACGTCGATTTTTATTTGCATAATTACTTGCTTTGGACATGATTATAATTTAAAGATATATGGGCTAATAATATAGAGTTTAAAGAATAAGATAATTTGAGTTAGGAATTAAAATATTTCTTATTGGACTTGTGATCAAAGCCCAAAGTTTAATGAATTAATTAAAGTGTTATAAAATCTCCTACCGGTTATTTAGTTAGACCGATTACAAAATAACAAAACTGATAAAGGACCCAATTAACTGACATAACTGGATAACCGTAATTAACTGATTAATATTAATCGATTATCCAATTATCCGATAAACTAAATTAAATGTCGGTTCAATTTTGACCGGTGATCTATTTTTTGGGTTTTTTGAATAGCCCTAAGTGCATGAGAGAGCCATTTACGATAGTAAAATGGAATGAAGGATGGCGGTTCATAGTCGTTATCCTACCACTGCCACACAACTAATCCATCGATGATCGGTGGTGGCACAAACACCATTGACCATAATCTTCCATGGCGCTTCTGAGCACAGTCGTAAATTAGTTTTTAACACATGTTGTTTGTTCCAAATTTGGGAGCTTAGGAAACCGTGTTTGAAATATGCTTTCAGAACCAGAAACATGTTCCCAAAATATGTGGATATTATATTGTTATCGGGTTGGAACAAAGATTGCTCGATTTGAACTTCCGATCTTGGAAAAAGCTTACTGTTCTAGTACTCAATTGGCATCAGAATCTATTCAATATCGAATCACGTGTCGAAAGTAGCAAAAATAGCGATGTGAAGTTGCGCTCTTTGATTTGATGCAGTCCCTATATCAGTTGTAGCTTCGAAATATTTGTTTTTTCTGATATCAATTATTGAATTTGGTTCCGATATCGGAATAGCAATCGATAGTCTAATTGTTTATATAGCGAAACAACATCTGGTATTGAAAATGTTGTCAAAAAATATGGCTATAAGTGCGTGCAATTTATTCATAAATGCATTTCATGTTCATATTCAATGACCAACATAGGTAAGTAGTTTCTTACACTAATATACAAATTGTAAGATTAAGTAGTTTGATATCTCACACTGATCGTGTGTTAGTAGTAAGGGTTCTCTAGATACCAACAAAATCCTAAATCATAATTAAAATTCATTAGACCTACTGTAGAGATACATACTTGAACCAACTTGCATTTTGCCATTTTCAATTCCTCGCTTGTATGTGGTGTTGTATCGTCAATAGAAACACTTAAAACCAAAGGGTTGATCTGCGCAAATTGTTTGTCAACCAAATGAAAATTACATAGTAAAACTTAATATATTAGTGTAAACAAAGCAATGTAGCTTAACTTGAAAGTACTTTCGGAATTTTCATACACTAATGTTACTAAATGTTGATGTGTGACAACTTAAGTTTAACTAGTTTGAAAGCTCTGATTTAGTTAAATTTCCTATACCTAAAGCAATAGATAGCAATTTCTCAAATGAATTGATGAGTGGGAGGTGTCTTGGATCCAACGAATAAACATGCATTGTCCTCTTGGTTATTGCAACCAAACACAACTGATTTGTACAAGAAAATAAGCACATATGTAGCACCAATTCTATTGGAGATACATTGTACAATATAAAGTGGGAAGAAATTTACTTGTCTATCAAGGGTGCTAAGAGCGATTTACTTTGTATTTTTACTCACAACTTTTGTAGCAAACTCACGTGATTCATTTCTTTCAAAGCCTTCACCACTCTCCATGTGTTTATTTATTTCCAAAAGTTCTCATACTAACTTGGTAGGACTATCACTTATATAGTGATCAATTGCTCCCTCAACTTTCGTGGAACTTGAGTTGAACACGCCCAACATATATAGGGTTGTTAACTGTTAATGTCGTGAAAATATGAATTAGAATTTTAAAATTAACTTTATTTTAAAGTTCATCTTTTGCAAGACCGTATATAATAAGATTGAGGAAAATACAATATGATAAATATAGAATAGAATTTTTTAAATTTGGGGTTAAAATATAGCTATTTTTTGCTCGTGCTCATCTTTTAAGAAATGGTTAAACCCAAGGATCGATCTAAAAATACACACACCCAAAAATAGGAAAACACAGCCTCCCTCCTCGTCATCGGCCACCTTCGTCGTATTTTGCATATCGTCACCCCCCTCTATGGTGCTGACATTTTGTTATGTATTCAATTGACATATTATAGACAAAATGTCGGGTGTCAATGGACAGGGATTACATGCTAAATTGACGCTCGACGATGCAGATCGTGATTCAACAACAATGACTGTATTGGTTAGGGAATTGTTGGGTTTTGCAAACGAACATGTACGACACCGAATCGATGTGACACAGAAGAAGAATATGTTTGCGCAACCGGGTTTTACCGCAGGTTCATCGTTGTCGGGTCAAAGTTTGATTTCTAGTCGGGTCGAAGCAAGAATTGGGGAAGGAATAGGGGTGTTCAAACTGCCCAGAACCCGACCTGGTCAATGTCCCAATTAGGTCAAGTCAAAACCGATTGGGTCAAATTTTGAGCCAAATCGATCCATTTTGACCGATTTACAATTTTCCCATTTTCTTTAAAAAAAATATGTTTATAGAAATAAAAATAATTTTGTAAAACTAATATTAATTATAATTACAAAAATTCTTGTTTTAGGCAGTCTAAAATTTAGACTAGAGTTTATTGTGCAATTATTGTAAGCTTCATTTTGAATGGAATTTTTTAAAAATAAGCTAATAAATTTAGGGACTTAATGTGCAATTATTAAAATATTATATATATTGAAAATTTCATCAGAAATTTCATTTTCATTCTCGATTGGAATTCTCCTCCTCCGATTAGAAACCTGCAACCGCCACTAACCGCCACCGCTTCGTGGCGCTTCTTCTTCCTTCGCGCTTCTTTATCTAGTTCTCTCCACAACGGTAATTGAGATCGAGATTGAATCTAGGGTTTCTTCTTCGCTAATGTCGAGCTCCTTCGATCTCGATCGATCAACATTTCCGGTGTCGAAGGTGTTCTCATCAATCGAAGGCAGGGAGCTTTGTCCCTGTTGTTGCAGAGTTACGGCAACGTTGGTTGCAGGGTCACGGTAGCTGAAGCTCTGATCATAGTCAGAGGCGGAGGGTGTATCCACAGAGAACGACAAGGGAACAATCTTTTACAGGGGAGCGGTCCTCCACAGGTGAACGTTAGGCGAACGAAGTTGCACTCCTCACAGTACTAAACCTCAACTGTTGAGTACATTTAGTTTGCGGTGAGTTAATTCTATCTGGTAAGTTATGGATCTAGTTCATAAACTCCTATTATATTATATTATATGTGTAGATAAATTTGATGTGTGCAAGTGCATTAATATGTGTGCAAGGTGCAGACAAATTTAATTTAGTAACTTGATTTATAATTTTATTTGTGCAGGTGCATTGAGATGCACATGGCCAGATGAAGAAGACGAGTTGCGTGTGGCTTCACGTATGGCTTTGAGTTGCAGGTGATGTCGGAAGCGAACGTTCGGCGTTTGAGAGGTGAACTTAATTTTGTGTTTTATTTTTTATCGAACTGATGTGCTGAGATTTAATATTTATTGACTGAGTATATGATCAGAAATATTCTTTGGTCTAGTGATTGGTACTCTAGTTGTTGAGGTGTGAGGTCTGGGCTTCGAGACTCATCGTGACCTTTATTTTGAAAATTTTATGTTCTTGATGTACATGTTGAAATTTAATATTATTTTGAATGTATGTTCAATAATGAGTTTTTGGTATAGTGGTTATTGCTCTAGACTTTGAGGTTAAATACTTAGGTTCAAATCCCACTAGGTCTTTTTTTAAAGAAATTTTATTCTTGAGATACTATAACTTTTTGTTGATATTTGTAGCTTTTTTCCTCTTATGTTGATGTTTTTCATTATTCGGGTGAGGTTCAATTGATGCGGGTTGATGTTTTGTAGTTTTTTTTGGGTGATATGAATTGATAGTTGTAGTTTTTTTTAAATATTTTCTCATGTTGATGTTTTTCATTTGCGGTCAAAGTTTTGGTAATAGGAATTCATGTTTGTAGTGTCTTTTGATGTTTTTCATTTTCCCGATGAGGTTCAAGTGTTAGGAGTTAGTGTTTGTAGCTTTTGGGTGATATAGGTTGATATTTGTAGTTTTTTTTAACCAGGTCCTTTTTTAAAAAGAATTTTTATTCTTGAAATACTGTAGTTTTTTTGTTGATATGTATATACATTTTCTATTATATTGATGTTTTCATTATTCGGGTGAGGTTTAATCGATATGAGTTGATGATTTATAGTTTTTTTGGGTGTTATGGATTGATATTTGTAGTTTTTTTTAATTTTTCTCATGGTGGTGTTTTTCATTTTCCGCCTGTGGTTTTGGTAATAAGAGTTGATGTTTGAAGTGTTTTTTTCTTATGTTGATGTTTTTCATTTTCCAGATGAGGTTCAGATGTAAGGAGTTGATGTTTGTAGATTTTGGGTGATATAGGTTGATATTTGCATTTTTTTTATAAAACAATTGTTGATGTTTTATAATTTTCAGTGTGAATAATTTATACTCTTGAGGTACCGTAGCTTTTTTGTTGATATTTTTAGTTTTTTATCTCATGTTGATATTTTTCATTTTCCAGGTGAGTTTTAGTTGATATGAGTCGATGTTTTGTACTCCCTCCTTTTCCTTATAAGTGGCACCATAGGTTTAGGTGTTTGGATTTAGATAAAGAAAATGAGTGAATGAAACTAAATGTAACATGTAAAAAAGTAGAATGAGTGGGTGAAATTAAGGAATCTTTTCAAAACTGAAAAGTGTGTCAATATAAAATAAACAACCCAAAAAAAGTGTGTCAATAAAAATAAACAGAGGGAGTAGTTGTTTTTTGGTGATATGGTTAATTTTTTGTAGTGTTTTTTTTCTTATGTTGATAGTTTTCATTTTATGGGTGAAATTGAGATGATAAGAATTGATTTTTTTTAGCTTTTGGGTAATATAGGTTGATGTTTGTAGTTTTTTTTAAAAAAAATAATAATTTAAGCTTTTTTGATATTTTTATGATTTTCAGTTTGTTTTTGGTTAGTTGTAGTTGACATTTTTTTCAATTTTTATTTGAGAA
The DNA here is from genome assembly GCA_032355405.1 of Rubia balearica. Lineage (NCBI taxonomy): Eukaryota > Viridiplantae > Streptophyta > Magnoliopsida > Gentianales > Rubiaceae > Rubia > Rubia balearica. The sequence continues at coordinate 1,393 of JAULKJ010098405.1, read as the reverse complement.
AATGTCCAAATTGGTACCAACTTGTAAGTGCAATTCATAGTTTGTTACCTTATTTTTAGAATTGTGCATAAAAGACACCCAGATTTTCATAAATGTCCCAAAAATGTACCTTTTAGATAAAAGTAGGTACCATTATAGCACACTTTTGATCAAAATTGGTACCCATTTTTTGCTAAAAGGTACCCTTTTGAGATATAAATGAAAAAGTGGGTACCTTTATAGGAAAATTTCAAAATTTGGGTTCAAAATTGTGAATTTCGATTTAAAGTGGGTATCATTTTGGAAAATCTCTCATTTTATTTTATTTTTTATATATTTTTGTTGATTTTATTAATTTTTTTTGCTATTTATTTGATTTTAATATTACAAAATTGTAGCAATTTTAAAGCTGATGTTTTATGATTTTTTTTGATGTTCTGTTGTTTTTGCTGATGTTTATAATTTTTAGTTTGTTGATCATATTGTTTTTACATTTTTAAATAATTTTTTTAAATTTTTATTCACATTGCAGTTGGCGAGAAAATGATGGGAAAATGAAAGAAAAAAACCCTGGAAAAATATTAGCGTTAGATCCCTGTAAATTAATTAGAGATAGGTCCCTGTAAATTAATTAGAGATAGGTTCCTGTATTAGAGATAGGTCTCTAAATCTAGAATATAGTTAGAATTGCATAAAATTCACTGCCTAAAGTTTAGCCTGCCTCACAGGAGACCATCTCTTATAAATAATAATTGATTAAAATATGAAATATATATTCATAATTATATAAATAAATTTTAGTAAAATTGTATTTTTTAATTGAAATAGTAAAAGTATTTTAACTAAGTAGAATGAAAATAATTTTATTTTTATTTATTAAGTGAATAATTTATAATTAAATAAAACATAAATTATGATTTTCATTTAAGTACTAATATATTTAAAAATTGTTCATTTTATTTGAATAAACTATAAAAAAATTACTATGGTTTGGATCAGTTTGGGTCGATTTGTGATCTATTCTGATCCGACCCGACCTGACCTAAAACTATGAGAATTTTGACCCAACTAGACCCACTTGACCCTAAGTTTCGGGTCAATTTGGTCCTAAAAATCTGACCCACCCCGTCCCGCTGGTCAGTATGATCAGCTCTAGAAGGGAAATATGGTTGAATTGGTCAGGGTTTCCTTCAGGTGTGGTTTGTTTCATTGTTGGTGGAACTCTTTGTTGTTAGTTGAGTTGCGGTCGAGTAGGGATTAGATGGAACTCCTCGTCGGAAAGTTTAATCGCCAACCCATGGATTTAAATTCAAGTAGGGGTTTTTATCCATTTGTTTTAGACAAAGTCTTGGGAAAGACCGTCTTTCCATAAGCTTATGGAAAGACGGGGTTTAATTAGAATAATAAAAGGTAA
>JAULKJ010098196.1:0-15608 GCA_032355405.1 Rubia balearica | reverse complement strand
TTCACGAAAAACTAGATCTGTAAGTTCACATTTTCATAAAATGGTTCTGATTTTCATCGCGAGCACGATAGGATTGTCGTGACTCGCGAACAAATGAAACTGGGAGTTTTCAAAATTTCCAGTTCATCGTGACTCGCAAAAGACATGGTCTCCCTCACTTATAAAATGAATTCAAAAGTTACCAACTTCCAAGCCTTTCCTCCTTTCTTCATTTCCTTCACACCTTCTTCCATCCGGTGCAATGCACTTAAATTAGCTACAAAATCATGGAAAAACACACCCGTGAAAGGAACACGGAAAAATTATGAAATTAACCACAAAAACTTAAATTGAAACAACATCAATGGAAAGTCTAGAGTGGAAATTCGGATGATCAAAATCGAGTTTATTTAATGTTGTCGACACGACTTACCTCCCTTCTCGGGTTTACCCACAAACCGGATCCAGAAGATCGGCTTCTTTTCCTCCATCCGAAACAAAATATTTAGGATCTACATCATCCCCTAGCAATATTTACTGCACATAGCTTAATGCCTCCTCATGTTTTCTCAACATATCTAGTAGCTCACCTTTTTGTTCCATGGAAATCTCAATCGAATGAGCATTTTGGAGTTTCTCTCATTCCCTAAGAGATGAAACTTACCTTTAGAGTCTTAACCTTGGACACCAAGAAGGTGCTAGAAGTTTCTTTCCCATGAGAATGTTCACCATTGTTGTTTTCCTTAATATTAGTACTAACAACATTTGCAATCACAGGTACTATCCATGGCAACGATTGAGGAACTACCATCATTGGATTCAAACACATCTTGTTTTACCTCATCAATGACATTAATAGCTTGGCAACAATGGTATCTACTAGGATGAGCAATAGAATTGTTTGTGTTAAATTCCATTTGCCGCCCATTGCATTCCATGGTTAATGTTCCCTTCTGCACATAAATTATTGTCCTTGAAGTTTTTAAAAATGGTCTACCTAACAAAATAGGTGTATCATGATTATCATTCTCCATATCGAGGATATAAAAATTGGCGGGAATGCCAAAGAGTCCACTTTCACCAACACATCTCTCACAATACCTTTTGGGCATGTGCTAGAGTGATCGGCTAGTTGGATGACAACTTCGGTTTTGTGCAAAGTGCCTAATTCTAGACTTTCATACAAAGAGTATGGTATCACATTAATAGAAGCACCTAAGTCTAGCATGGTATTGTTACCACATTTCCCTCCTATCTCACAAGGAATTGTAAATATCCCTAGATCATCGCATTTAGGAGGTAACACCTCATCAAAAGGGTCGCGAAACTCTCACTTTTTCCATTCTTCTTCTTGATTTGCATTTTTTTCCTATTGAGTGTGCACAATTCTTTAATGAATTTAGCGTAACTAGGAACATGCGGACTTTTCTTCTACCAAATTGTATTTTCCTTCACTTCTAAACCCTTATTTCCTTGTAAATATTCATTCTTGAATATTTCATCATGAACATGATCATAAAAGACCTGCCGTAAACACCTTAAACTAGAGACTTAGGATATAAATCCTAAATCATCACCCTAATTTTGTTACCAACAAAGCATCCATTATTCTTACACAAAAGCTTAGTCTATTACAAATATGAGTTTCAAATGTGATAAAAAGATATGAGTACATCACTCATAAGGATACAATTCCATTAGATTCAAAGTAGGTTACAAAATGAAGGATTTAGATACGAAAACCAAAAACAATTTCCTAAACCCTTTATGATGTTAACGTACAATATTCCAACAAAAAAATAACAAAGAGACGCTAAATTCTTCGAAAAATACATGCATTTGACGTCTCATCAGCACCTTATCTAACAAACCAGTGACTCGCTTATCATTGGTAGAAAATTACATATGCTTGCTCTTAGCCATTTGACAAGAAGAGCAACTGATAGGTGCAGGCTAAAGAGAAGTGACAGATATATGACCTTGTTTACTCAGTAACTGAAGAGTGTCGTAAGACTCATGACCAAGACGACAATTTCACTGCTCAAAGGAAGATCAAAGCTTTCCAATACGTAATTCAACTAAAAAGGTGGAATCACTAGTTTCATGAAAATACAGACATGGCCTTTACCAATCATTTCTCCTGTATGCTTATGCTTAATGAAAAATGCACCAGCATCAAATATAACAATAATAGGTAAATCACGAGTAAGTTTACTAATGGATAGCAGACTTCTGGTAATTTGATGGACCACATGAACATCATTAAGAGCAAAGCCAAAAAGACTACAGTGATCACTATTAGAAATTGATAGTGAATGACCTTTTCCCACATAAATGGAATTAAAAACACGATAAACATGTACCTTCTAAAGATGAAAAGGACTGAAAGTCATGTGAGATGTTGCACTAGAATAAACAATCCATCAATCAAGGGTACAACTACCAAAGAATGCTATAAGTTTAAGGGAATGGCTACCAAAGAAGAGAAGTGGCCAGAGTCCTCAGGACGATGCCGAGAAGGTTTGGAGAAACAGTAGAGCTTTGTTAGAAATTGACTGGATATTGGCCGGAAAAGGATATGCCGGGAAGAGGTTGTGATAAAACTAAGAGAAGGAAAAGAATGGGAAAAGATAGAGGGGGGAGGAATCAGGGCCAAGATCAGTGAGGCTCTGATACCATGTGAAGACTAAATGTTTGGATACTTTATTATGATAATTAAGGCAGTTTATATAGGTTACAAGAATGAGTTTTAGAGGAAAGAAAATATGTATCATATCCCAATCAAATATCAATCACCGATCTCATCTATCCTAACAGTTTGGAATTTTGAAAATAGGAATTCCCTTCTGGCTAGGAGTTTTAAGTCTTTCCTCTGTAGAACAAAATGAGAGAGTGTGCTGGAACTTGTCCCGAGTGCCATTTTAGAGAGAAAATCTGCTCAGCAGTTTGCTTTTCTTTGAACTTGAGCAAAAGTGATGTTGCCAGCCTGCTTCTTGTTTGTAATTTCCCCGATGAGGTGTATATGCTTCCATGGTACATTGCACTGAGAATTGATGATTTGAATAGCCACGAGGGTTTCCGATTCAATCGTGCATTGCAGTCCAGATTGAACAGCCCACAAAACCCCTGTAAGAATGGATAAAATTTTAACATGTAATACCAATTAAGAGGTTGTAAGTCTAGGATATGGCATGGATTATAAGATTCCAGATTGGAACTAATATTCCCACCTCTCCCATACCTTTCAGATTCATAGATGCTTGGTACCTTAGGCCAGAGCTTAATGATATTATTAAACAAAACTGGCTAGAACCTGTAAATGTTTCTGGAATGCTTGGTTTTCATCTCAAACTCACTAGACTGAAAACATTGCTACGATTATGGAACATGGAGTGTTTTGGAAACATAGATCAAAATGTTAACAAGGATGAGGAATCTCTTAGACTGCAGAAGATAGCTTATGACAGTACTCGCTCGGCCGATGACTTGATTAAGTTATACAAAGATAAAGCCATCCTTACAAGAGTATTGAAAGAAAAAAAGAAAAATTTTGGAAACAAAAAGCAAGGGTAAAATGGATCAAAGAGGGAGATGATAACACCAATTACTTTCACAAAACGATTATGGAGAGAAATTACAGGCTCAGGATTTCTAAAATAAAAAAAGACAAGGTGTTTGGCTGGATTAAATGGATCAAATTGAATCTGCAGCAATTCATTACTATGAAGACCTGCTCTCGGATTCACAACAGCCAAATTCGGCTACATACTACCCCCACTTCTTGAGTCAACCAGGAACTTTTGAAACCAGTGACTATGGCTGAACTTAAGAACATATAAAAAGAGTAGCCCTGGTCCAGATGGATTTTCAAGTAAGTTCTACTCTAAATCATGGGAAATCGTACACTCGAACCTTCTTAAGGCTACCAATGGTTTCCTACTTTCTAAGATGGCTCCTAGAGGTATAGCTAGCTCCTAGATTACCTTAATACCGAAAAAATAGGTTTCATCCTCATTCGATGACTACAGGCCTATTAGTTTTTCTAACGTGTCACATAAAATCTTCTCAAAGCTCTTAATGGAGAGATTACTGCCATTCATGGATAAGCTAATATCTCCTCAACAATCTGCTTTCATAAAGGGAAGAGATATAGCTGATAACATATCGTATTTACAGGAAATAAAGAGGTTCTTACATAAAAATATAAAGTTCCTAATTGCATTCTAAAGTTTGACCTACAGAAAGCTTTCGATAGGGTTAATTGGTCATTTCTAAATAGAATTCTTCTATGTTTTTGTTTTCATGGCAAATTTGTTCATTGTATTATGAAAATCTATCACATGCTTTTTGTTCGATTATAATCAATGGAAAGGCAGTGGGGTTTTTAATGGCCTCCCGTGGAATCAAACAAGGTGATCCACTAGGAGCATTGCTTTCATATTCCATAACCAAAGCTTACAACCGTTTCAGCTGCCACCTAACTGTAACCCTATCTCTCACCCTAGCTACGCAGACGACACCATCATCTTCCTTAGAGCATCCACTAGCAATCTGATCAAAATGAAATTATTTCTCCTGATGTTTGAATTAACCACGGGTAAAAAAATCAATTATGACAAATCAGAATTTTACCCTAGTAAACATTCCACAACTACTAAAATCAGACATATTAGATAAACCCTAGGCATGAGGAAAGGAAATTTGCCATTCAAATACCTTGGATGTCCGGTGTTTACTGGTAGAACTTTGAACATACACTTCCAGCCACTAATTGAAATGATAGATAAAAGGATCCTAAACTGGAAGACCATTGGCGTAGTTCCGGGGCAAGATGATATTAATTGAGTCTTGCATATATTCTTTGCCTCAACACATCTAGTCAGTCTTAAAAACAACCAAATGGACCATAAAACCTTTGAAGCTAGGATAGCTAAATTTTTCTGGGGAAATTCCAGGGAAAATAAAATAAGATTTGGAGGAAATGGTCGCGGCTTTGTACGGATAAGGCACAGAATGGTTTGGGTTTTAGATTTATCAACATATAATTTTGGCTTATTCCCTCAAGATCTGGTGGAAATTCAAACAGGGTTCTACATTGTGGGCACAACTACTTTGGTCTCTGAAGGAATCACATAGGAAATCTCAGACATGGAAAAGAATTGTATGGTTAATCAAATTTCCGAGCTTAACACCAGAGTGATCCATGGGCAGGGAAGATGTAATTTTTGGACAACTAACTGTACTGACAAAGGCCCTCTTATAGACCTTATTGACCCTGTAATAACATCCATTCCTACCTCCTGCTCGGTAAATCAGTTCATTAACAACATACATAAACTGTTACCGCAGTTGACTACATTTTTTAACAATGATACTTTCATTTTCTTGCAGGACTCTGCCATCAATCCCTTTAGAGAAGACATGCTCATATGGAAACCGGAACCTAAGGGACATTTTACCTTCAAAAGTGCATATCAAATTTTCTCACAACAATCAGGTAATAAAACCTTTACTAAGATGATTTGGAACAACATGCTTCAAAAAAAGGTCTCTATTTTCATGTGGAAGGCTATAAACATTATTCTCCCTTTTGATAATATGATTATTTTCTATGGAATCCAACTTGCATCTAAATGTGTTTCCTGCAATCATGTAGATTCATTGGACTACTTCTTTAACTCATGTCCTTTGGCTGAAAAAGTGTGGAAAGAAATACACATAATCCTGGGCCTATCTGTCAATGTTGTTTTAAATTCTTTATGTGGAAGATTTACATTCTACTGGACCTTTGGGGTACCTCTAAAATGAATCAACTCTTGTTTATTATCTTGCCTTCTTAGACATGGTGGTTCTTATGGAAAGAGAAAAATAAAGTCTTTCATGAGGGGGTAACTCCCTCTTGTGCTCACATTCTAAAGGGCATAAAATATTTACTATTCTTCTCTCTTTTGGCAAAATATGTATTCTCTGTATCGATCTTAGATACAAACCTTGATGCCCAGGAAATTATCCCATTAGTTAGGCCACCTCCTAAACCAACCATCCAAATTCTTAAATGGGCTAGACCTCCACATGATGTTCTGAAAGTGAATGTGGATAGGGCAGGGAAAGCTGAAATAGGTGAGGCAAGATTGGGTATCTTAGAAGTGATTCAAATGGATCACTTATTAGAACAACATCTTTTTTTAAGAATACTTCATCATCACTCAAAGCTGAATTACTGGCCATCATCTCAGGTTTGTAGATTGCATCTCTTTTCAATAATAGATTTCTGATTGAATCTGACTGCCTTCTGGAAATAGACATGATAAATAACCCGACCAATTCCCAATGAGATGTTATCCTATTGGAGGATGAGATTTACAGCTTAATGCACAATGCTGCTATAATTCACACCTTCGGGGAATCAAATAGAGTTGCTGACGTTATAGCTAAGAGGGCTTTAGTTGACTGCTCGGATCATAACTTGGATATGGGAAACCTACCAAATAGGATTAGAGGACTATTAAATCTGGATAAAATGGGAATCTATGATTTTAGTGTACAAGATGTCCCTAATTCTACGAATGGATACTGCTAAGTTGCTATTTTGGTTTTTTACAGGTGAATCTGAGACAAATCAACAACTGCTCAACAGACCACCTTATTATGGAAGATCGAAAGGCAAAAGCACGGACGGAGTTCATTCCTTAATGGACTTTTTAACTTGCAACACACAGACAACTTTTATCTTGACTACTTTTCTCGTTCTTTTGGATGTGTTTTGGACTGCTCTGATCATCTCACAAAGACGCGTCCACCGAATAATTTTGATTACTCGATTAAATAATTTGTTTGTCTGTGTAATCAAATCTACTCAAGTAAATATGTTCAGTATAAAGGTAGAAGTCTGGCTTCCTAGAGTCTACACGAGGGTGGAGGCTTTAAGGGGGAACACTTCGATCTCTTTATTACCAAACTTCATAGCTTCATTCTTTCTCTGAGTGCCTTTCACAGTGATCTTTGTAACCTATAATAGCTTATTACTGCAGTTCTCTTTTAGGGTTTGGGGTGCCCATTAATCCCCTCACTTCCATCGGAGGTGATCTTATTTTTAAAAAATGGATTATAATTCCATGGCTATTCCTCATGATACAACCTATTCCAATTCTTTTTCTAAGGAAAGCAGCATCACAATTAACCTTAATTCCATAACAAGGTGGAATCCATTTAACGACCAAAATTAGTTTTTCCTTTTTTCTTTTTAAAATTGGAACAAGGCCTACATATAGTAAGAGATAATAATAACTAATCTAAGAAGGAAATTGATCATGAATCCAGAATGTAAGCTTAGACATGTCATTTATTCTTATCCAGATTTAAGGGACTGATGAGTTAATGTTGTCAAACAATTTACCCATCTTCCCTTTCCAAACTACCAACATATAATCATAGGGAGGTCGGTCAATAGTGCAAGTCTTAGCTTAGATTTAGATTGAATGTTCCAGTAGTAATACAACCTTTCAAAGATAGAAATAAAATCGAAGCTGGAATGTTTAGGGTTGCATGAAAGCTCTTCCACAGTGATATGGCCACAAGGCAAGAGTTAAGGAAATGAGAAAGAGAATCTTGTTCATCACAATATAAACATTTAGATGCCAAATTGATTCTAATGGTTTTCAGAACATTATCGAAAGGTAGACGGCTATTTAAAAGCTTCCAGATAAATAAACTAATTTTCTTGGGAATTACCTAAACTGATCTTTTGGACCATAGAATATGATAAGAAAACTTAATAGAGAAAGTACCTGGTTCAATACCTTTCCATATCATGAATTCATTGTAATGAGATGAATAGTTGTGCATCGATATGGCGGTTAAGATGCTTGGAAGAAGAAGAGGTTGAAGTTCATTCAAGCATTTCTCTCTACCATTCAGAAAATCGCATACCTGTAGGAACTTGAAAGGTGGTTCTTGATCCTTAAAAAATTAATCAATGGTCTTGAACATACCCAAATGGCAGTCCAGAAATTTGACGTTCCCTACCCTATGATCACATGTGACCAAGTTTCAGCTACAAAGTTGATTTCCATATATCTACTCTATGAGTCGGAGGTTCTAATATAAGTGGGAATGGTCCCCATGAACTTGGCCCAAGGTGATTGACCTAATTGCATTTTCCACCATATTTTGATGGAGAAAGCATCTACAATTGTTTGGATTTTCCTGATTCCCAGTCCATTTTTCAATATTGGGTGGCAGATTTTTTCCCAACTTAGTCAATGTCTATTTTTACCATTTTCATATTTGTCCCCCTAAGAAATCTAAGCACAAGGATTCAATCCTCATAACAGTGTGTTTTGTAGGGACTGTTATAACCCAAACATGCTGTGGTGTAGCCAAGAGGACATGGTTTATCAATGGTATTCTATCTCCAGGGGATAACCACACATTCTTCCAATTATTTATCCTACTAGAAATATGATCTATCAGTCCATTGAAGTGCTGGTTCAATTTCATACCTTCATAGATTTGAACACCTAGGTACGGGAAGGGAAAGGTTCCTGAGCCATTGAAGTAATGTGTCTTATCTCAGATAGTTTAGCCTTACTAAGCTTACTAGAGAAAAACAGCTTTTAGAAAAATTTACCGTCGGTATCCAATTTGTGTATTTTTTTAAAAAAATCATGATGTATTGAATAGTTCTCTTGGTTCCTTTAATGAACAAAGCAGTATCATTAGCAAATGAAAGTTTTGTGATTTTATTAGCTGCACACGGAACTTTAAAATACTCTAGGCCACCTACCTAGAATTTTACTTTAATGTTCCTAGTTAAAAGTTCCATGACTATATTAAAGAGGAAAGGGGATAAAGAATTCCCTTGTTTTAAATCTTTAGAAGGTTTTAAAAAATCATGAACAGAGCCATTAATTAGCATAGAAAACCAGGCTGTATTTAAATTGTTCATGATAATTTTGACCAGTTTACCATGAAATCCCATGTTAAGAAGGGTGTTGAGAAGAGGCCATGACACTCTATAAAATGCCTACACCATATCTAGTTTCAAAATCATGTTGAGGCTTTATTTCTTCCTATCTAATCATTGGACAACCTCTTTCATGAGAAGGATATTGTCAGTGATGTCTCTATTAGATAAAAGGGTTGATTGGTTTTTAGATATAATGTGATGCATGACTAGCTTAATTCTTCCCACAAGAATCTTAGACATGAGTTTATTTATGAAGTTAGAGAGACTTATTGGCCTGAATTCAGCAAAAGAGGATGGGGATTTGGTCTTAGGGATTAGAACTATAAGTGATGATCCTACAGATCTGAGAGCCTGGTTGAAAATTTAGCATAGCTTTCCACACATAAGTTTTAAGGATGTGCCAAGAATTCCAGAAAAAAACTCCTGAAAATCCATCAGGGCCTGAATCAGCAGAAGGGCTTAGATAAAAAAAATTTATAGTTTCCTTCAGGTTAATAGGTGCCATTATTTCTGAGTTTTGTTCCTTGGTAATGACTGGTTGTATGGATTTCATAAGAAAAGTCATATTAGTACTATATGGATGTGAATTTTCATCATATAGAAGGCCTAAGTAGTATTCAACTGCTGCTTGACCTCTGTGTTCTTGACCTTGGATCCATTGAATTTAGCAATTTTTAATCTTAAAAATATCCAAATTTGAGTGTTTTTCCATTAAGGAGTTATGGAAATATGCAGATTTCACATCCCCATCTTTAAGCCATTTAGATCTAGTTTTTTTATGCAAGAAAGTCTGTTCCTCAATAAGTTTTTGATTGAGGAAACCTCCAGTTCTTTGCAGTTTGGCTTATCGGTTCCATTGTGGCTAAGGTTATAAATGTTTTCTAACTGGATGATGTCATTTTGGCTTTTTTAATGTTATCTGTCAGATTACCGAAAGTGTTCATATTCCATTCCTTAAGGGCCAATTTTAACCTTTTCAATTTCACAAAAACCCTAATCATGCCTTTTTCATTCATTTCCTGGTTCCAGTTTTGTTCAACTAAAGGCAGGTTGTTTTTTCTTAACATCCACATTTCCTGAAATCTAAATGGTTTCGGGGAAGAAGAGTTGGAGTTGGAGATCTGTAGGAGAAGGGGGAATGATTAGAGGATGTCCTATTGAGAATGCGGACAACTGATGTATTGAATTCCTCAATGAATTTAGAATTCCCCTTAATTCTATCCAGTTTCTTTGATGAAGGATTTTTGTCCCTGTGACATGTATGAAGTGATTGTGTTCCTAAATGACGTTAATTTTAATTCTATTTGAAAATAGGATCCAGAATTTGGGACGGAAAATATCTAATGAGTGTCTAAAGCATATTTTTCTCATGTAAGCTATTTTTTCCCTCCATTTAATGTCTTTGGTTCAATTATGCCTAGAAAGTCTAATTTGTGTTTCCTTGAAAGCCTTTTGAGTCTAGTTTCAGAGGTAAGAAAGCCAAGAACATTCCAAATCATTGTATTTACATTCATAGTCTAAATTTCTTTTTAATGGCTAACCTAGAACTCCTTTATGAATATTGAAGAATGTTTTTTATCCTTTTATTAAGCTACATCAACATCCTCCTATTCTTCTTCTTGTTGTTGAATAGTTGTAGCTTCACCCTTGTCAGTTTCCTCATTACCTTGATACAAAATCTGTAGTGCTCTGCTTTGAGATGGTACCAGAGAAATAGAAGTGTTAAAATCTCTATTCACATACTATATAATATTGAAGGAATTAAAGTCAAGGGATAGAGAATTTTTCTTTGAGCAGAGAGTAATCTGGGAATGAGGGGTTGCAAGTTTCTTTGAATGGAGGGGATGGTGCTGTGTTGAATAATCTTGATCATGTGATCTCCTCCTCATGAAGCTGTGTTTGGTGACTGAGATCGATGTTGTTGAGATCTTCTAGAGTGGTGTCTTCCTGCTCATGATTAGAGCCAGAATTTGCTTGTTCACAATTTTGGTTTTTGTGAAACTCGTGGAGATCATCCTGTTAATCTTCTTGACTGATAATGGAGAATCTATTATGTGTTAAAGTTTTGGGACAGTTCTGAGGTGAATTGTGGTCAGAATGGGTTGTTCCCTGATCATACTGCATTGAAGGAGCAGAGCCTAGAACAGGGGATTTCACAAGAATAACAAGTATGATAGGAGTGTAGAGTTGGGCAAGGGCATTCATTTGGTGATCACAGTTGGGGATCCCATTGTTGGTGGTATCCAATTTTTCCTACATTTGTTCATCAAGGATTTTCCCAACCTGATAGTTTGTGGTTACAGTGGGCACTATGAGATTAATTGCTATCCTTTTTTCCCACTGAGGAGCTACGGCATTCTTACCAACTGCTCTAAAATTCACCCAGTGATCTACCAATATCTTTGAGTGCCTTAGGGTGGAAAAAGTAAACTGGAGGAAATTCTAGAGTAAGCCATACCTGAGCTAGCGATGATTCCTTGTAGTAGTTGAAGTTTTTTGTCCATTTCAGAACACGCAAAATAGAGCCACACAGGGACCATGTACATTTTAGCCAGCAGCGGTGATAGTACTCATCGTTGTTGAAGGTGATAGGGAGAAAAGGTCACTGTAGACGAAGAGAGAAGGAAGGAATAATTTTAAAATAGAACTATTAAATTAACTTGATTCTCTAACCAAAATATGTAGTCAAACAAATTATAGGGTGTCAAATAATTTGTTTTTTCAATGGTCAAATATTTGTGCAAGGGATATCTTAAGGATTAATGTCCTTGATGAAAATAAGGCCTAGTATTGTTTTTGAAAAAATCAATCATTTCAAAATGGTGAGAAAAATGCTCAGCGGCAATTACAATGGGAGGACTTGACATCCAGTCTAACTAGCCTCTAACAATAACTAACACATTGCAAGGATATCTAAATTACATGTCAACCAGACTGATCGCTTGTACTATTGCAGATTAGAGATCCAATAAAAAAACTGTAACATCGCCCTCGGGGATATTAACTTGTTTCCTGCGAAAAACATGACCACTTGGAAAAGAGGAGCGTATCATGCATCAATATCACTGCGCCAAACAGGGATATTCTACAACTGTAATACCACTTAATCCAATAACGATTTATGTTGTCCAACTGTGAACACCTTAAAAAAGCAGATCTGACGGACCCAGATTTATGAAAATCCAAAAATAAAATCACAAACGAATTTCGAGCACACGATCTGTACAAAAAAATCGAGAAAAATACGTCAACATGAACAATTAAATCGAGTTATCATCATGAATACAACGATCTAATCGATCAGGTCGAAGAACAAAACGAATTTGTGAAAATAAATCTCACACTTATTAAATAACAAAAACATGAATTAAAATAAATTGTTATTCCCCATCTCTCTTAATGGGAGGATGGGAAAAAGGTTTGAAGAAGAAGGGGTGCGGCTCTGCTGCGGCAGAAGGGTTTAGTGAGGGAGTACGCTCTTTTAATTAAACAAGAAAAATTATATAAGGCCTAGTATTTGATTAACCCAAATCTACATTAATTCCCCCCGCCATTCTTATGTCACGGATTTGAAACTTTTGGAATTCTCAACTAGTGTGGGATGTTTGTTTTTAATATGTAAAATTAGAAGTTCTTTCTCTTATAAGTTAATTAGGTTATCTCGGCTAATTTAGAGTCAAGTACTTTTGTTCAAACTCTATATTTAATAAAAACTCGAAACAAAACCAAAACCAAGTTTTAAGTGGAGATAACGTAGATGGTTTGAATCTTTTGAGGTGTCCTTATAGTTTCATAATTCGCGACTCGGAACACAAGGTTTGCTATGCTAAAATTTTACATTTCTCTATATTCTAGCTATCACCCCTCTCAAATTAATTGTGGGATTGCTTCCAGCGTAAACATTGAATCGGTAAAAATCAAATAAAAACATGAGAGGGACCCTTGGTCAAAATATTAACAAACTGAAGAGTTTATGGTGAGTCGTCATTCACTAAAACAAAAAGGTCTACTAAGACGCTTACAAAGGGATACTTTTATATTAAAAAAATGTCCTAATACATGCATATTAGGACGCATAAATTAAATGTCTCAATGTTGTGTGACACATATTAATAATATCCCAATACATATGTAATTAAGAAATTTCTAAGTGATCCCATATACAAATTATTGGGACATCATAAGTGTTCAAATATATATATGATTAGAAAATTACAAAGCGATCCAATATAATAGGACACATTGATATATACCTATATCTTATCTTCAGGGTAGTTTAATATAGCGACCCAAAATTTGTAGTGAGTCGCGATAAGAACGTTCCTATGAATGAAAGTGTCTCAATAAAGACCTAGCTATTGGGACATATTTTAATGTTGTAATAGGGATTTTGTGTGGTGATTACACTGTTGTCTTGTTTTCCAGTTGATATGTAGCATCATTTGCTGAGATTGAGCTATGGTTTGTAGTTAAATGACTTAGGTTTATCCCGTTTTCGACGTCGGAGATTATCTCTCTCACAATTCAACCATATAACTATGTCGTCTTTACCGTTTATGAATATCTCACTTATTGATCGCTAGTGCTCTTCTATTCATGTATAAGCTAAGTTTCTTTCCTTTTGACACGGTCCATATTTGTTTAGGAAACAAACTAAACATGCTATATCATTACTGCATAGGTTATATAGGCACCGGTATTTCGCCACATACACATCCGTATTTCGACCTCTTGAAATACCGGTGCCTAAATAAGGGGTGCTAGAACGCAATTACATAGGCACCGGTAAGTGGTACCGGTGCTAGAATCTACAACACCGCCCTACTTAGGCATCAGTTTTTAAAGGGGTCAAAATACCGATGCCTATGCTCGTTTTTACCGGTGCTGGTAAATAGGTGATCAATATAACAATGAGTACCGGTTTAACCGGTGATCATTTTTTATTAAAAAATATAGAAATTAAAATATTTATTAAAAAACAAAAATGCACTAAAATATGATAAAAACGTGAATTGAATTAAATGGACACTTATGATTAATATTGAACTAAAATATCTAAAACCTACTCTTATAAATCTACACTAATATATATAAAAAAACATGTTTGTGTGTGAACTCTCAACACCACGAACTCATTATTGAAATCCTCCTATATTACTCGAGACATCTGGTGGAAAGACTCATAATGCGTCACAAAACCTATCAAGCAGTACTGTCAAGTCCCTTGGTAGTTATCTGCAAAGAAACAAGCCCCGGAGTGTTCCAGGGGAAAACTCTTTGATGCCTAAACTAGTCAACCGTATGAATATGAATATTAAAAAATAGAATTACCTCGTTATTATACCTGAAATAACTTAATAGTATTTGTGTATGACTTAACTTCTGCACGGCACAGTAAGTGCCAATAAATGCGGCCATATTACTGCCATTACCATCTGTTTCTCTTAGTCTTACTGGGATTATGCGAGCCCAACAACTAGTTTAGGCCTGTTAGACTTTATCACATTAAAAGCCTCCAAAAAACTAAAGATGTGTTTGAAGTTAGAAAACACTCGAGACCTGAGGTATTCAAAGTATGAAAAGGTTGAGAGAGTTTAACTCCTAGAATGCTCGCGATATGACTCTCGAGGGTCAAGTTTTCATGCTCTAGTGTGATGTGTCGAGGTTACTTTAACTAAACAACCATTTTCTAGCCTCAAAGCAATTTTTAGTTTTCTTATCTAGACATTTTCAGAATTTGCAGGGAAAAGGCATGTGGATGGAAGCCATCTTTATGGGGGGTTTGACAGATTCCACGCCTTTTAAACTTTCCAGTTTTTCGAGATAACCATTACTTTACAGCCTTTTCAGCCTTCATAATTGCTTATGTACTCAACTTCCCCTCATTTTACTTGCAGTTTATTTGAAGTTTCACAAGATCAAAGTGTCAAGTTCAGTCAAAACGTTAAATTTAAGTGTAAATTAGTAATTTCACATTCTTTCATTTATCTTTCTCATTTCTCCTTCTCCTTTTTCTTTCTTTTTTTAAAAAAAATTTCCTCTTCCATTTTATTTATTTCTTTTTTGTTTCCACTTTTTCTTTTTTGTCAAACCCTTTTCCCCTTCCCTTTCCTATTTTCTCCTTCTCAACCCATTTCTCCACTGCCTGTCACCACCTCACCACCCAAGCTCTGCCTAGCGTCACCGCCAGCAAGCCTACCGCTGGCGCCTTCATCTGCTAATCCCCCTCCGCCCGCTGACCTCACACCGCTTCCAGCCACCCCACCTCCACCACCTGTTGATACCTATCGCCTCACCCCCTCCACCACTAACCCCGTTGATCTTCCCCCGCCCCTTTCCCGACCACCGCACCTACATCCCAATCGTTCTTCCCCACCCCGCCGTCTCAGCCCAGGCTCTAACATTGTTGTCCTAGCCCAAACCCTAGCCTCCACCATTGCTTCCCCTGCCACCACCTTTCCAGCCCAGAGCCCTACACTGTCGTCCCAGCGCAGGCCCCTTTACCTTGAATCTCGGTGTACATGAGTTATGCGTGTCGTTCAGAAGGGCTCACATGTGCAACAACGCCACCTTAAAACTCACCAATGTGAGGCACACTATCCTATTGTACTCAACGAAACAATGATCAACCATTAATATGCCAAATATATATAAGTTTTAA
>JAULKJ010098091.1:0-15617 GCA_032355405.1 Rubia balearica | reverse complement strand
ACTTTATTTATGTATAATAATGGTGTATTAAAATTTGATGTTTAGAAAATACATCATGCAGGGAATCCAATGATATCCCACATAGTGATATTTGTATCTATATACTAGTTAAAATTTATGGTCAAATATGTCTTGAGAAAGTTGACGAAAACGTGTGCAGCTTGAACTGGGACAGAGGGAGTATGATCTTGTAAAATTTGAAAGTGCTAAATTGACAATAAGATTTTGAGCAATTGTACAGGTATACCCAAATTGCATTATTCTGTCGTGGATGGAAGGAATTTAAGCATTGACCTAATCTGAAAAAACAAAAATACCCCTAGTTTAAAACTCAAAATTTCATGACCATTCTACCCTTACACTTAAAACTAAACTATTTTTTCCTTCTTCAGCCACTACGCCATCACCTCGCCGCCACCGTTCTACCACCGCGCCACAACCCAGAACCACCACCCTAAGCCCTAGCAGCGGCGCCTACCTCTGCCCAGAACCCTTGTCCCGTCGTCCAGCTTCGCCGAACACCCTAACCTCACCGCCCACCTCCACCCTAAACCCTAACTCCACCACCACAACAATATCGGGCCGCCACAGGCGGTGAAAGCAAAACTCTGACGTGGTGGGTGAGAATACAATCAGAGATGTGGTGGATGATAAGCGGATACGAAGAAAATTGGGAAAGAGGGAAATAGAAAGAGGGAAAGAAGGAAAGAGAAAGATGAGGAGGGCATTTTTTGTCTTTTCATATTTATTTATTTTTATTTTTAAATTATTAGGGGTATAAAGGTTAGTTTGTCAAGATTAGATTGGTCTTCGTCCAAAATTTAGGGTTAGATTGGCACTTTCAAATTTTACAAAGTTATGTTGGCACTTTCAACCAAAACATGGCGTTAAAATACAAATGATTTAATACTTCATTTGCCCCTGTGTGAGAATAATCTAGCGTAATCGCTTCTTTCTTTTGTTTATGGTCATAATGTCTTTTCAATTCTTTTTTATTCAGGGGCAAAATGGTCATTTTATTAAATTCTGGCCAAACTTCCCTTGTCCAGGGTTAGATTGACACATACATCATAAAGTTAGGTTATTTTGACACTTTCACATTTTGCAGGGTTATATTGACACTTTCAGACTAAAATTAGAGAGTCATTTTATCTCTTTACCCTAAAAAAATACTATGATATGATCTAGTATCCTATAACACCTATCATATTCTTGATCAACATTTAATTTGCTTGATGAAAAAGGCATACATGCATACTAGTATGGTGAAAGCAATAACCTAGAAAATGTTGCAAACGGGGGGACCCGTTTGACCTAGACCAGTTTCAAGGTACGGGCAATACACGTGTCAACAGTAGAAGCCACGTGGAATGTCCAGAAGTTCACTCGGTGCGGTGGTCACCGGCGACTGTGTGTGCGTTTTAACAGCAACGCCAATCAGGACGTGATTAGCATTAGCAACGATGAATCGGTATAAGTCATCATACTCTCTTGACTAATAATGCTTCCACTTATGTAGTCCCCTATCCCATTTCAATCTGAACAATCTGACTTTCAACAGTTTACTAAAAAAATATTTGATCCTTAATATATTTTATTAAAGTATAAACTTATAAAAAATTAATATTATAAAAATATATGTTATAACGAATTATAAGTTATCAATCAATAATATTTATATTTATACATTTTTTCAATTTTGAAATCAAAGTTAATTTTTTTTGACTAGATGAATAATTGAATTGCTGTTTGAATTGGGCCAGAGGGTGCTACTCACTACGTGCTCGGTGAATTAAGTTCATGAAGCTAATTCCTTATAACATTAATCATTTTAACTGTCCCTCACCTTAAGATGGTGCAAAGTTAATTACTTATCAGTCATTTAGTTGTACATATTTGATACTCATAAGAAAATTAGCAGCAAAAATTTTCATAATGCGACTGTCAAATTTTGAATATGTAACTTCTGTACTAATTCACTGACACTTTAATGATTGAGCACTAGCGTAAGAACACATTAAGTTAATTTATTTATCATTTAATGAAAATATGTTTAAAGAATCTGTATTTATAAATACATTTCATTTATTTTAAAAGTACATGTAGAGCAATTTTTACTTGATACTCTCCCCGTTCCATTGACAGTGGCATCATAGGTTTAGTTGTTTGGATTTAGGTGAAGAAAATAAGTGGATGAAATTGAATTTAGAAAGTAAAATGTAGAATGAGTGGATAAATTAGAAAAAAATCATATCAAAAATGAAAAATGTGTCATTTAAAAAAAATTCATTAAAACAAACGTGTCACTTATAGAGAAACGGAAGAGTTAATAAATAAATATTTTTTAATGATTTATCGACGTTGATAACTATTTTCCCTCTTATGAATAGAAGAACTTTAGTAAGCTCCGTGAAGCACAACCACAGACTCTATTTTGGTGAAAATACACTGCAACCAAACTTTGAAATAACGGGAATTGAAAGGTTGCGTTTATTATGATATTTTTTATGTGCAGTAGATGGAGTTTGTACATACTACCAAACTCTTTTTTGTCTAGCACCCGCATCTTGTTTGTTCTGTTCGATATTCACGTGTCTTTCATATCTAAGATATATTTTTTAGAATGTGTTTTTTCTTCTTCAAATGTTGTGGATAAACATTTATTTAGTTCAGTTTAAATTGATTGAACTTTTAAATTGAATGAATAAATTTTGAGTGGGTGTTCTGACAGAAGATCTGTCCATAAGTTTATAAACAGTCCACTATTTTTTACCTTGTACACTGCATTTGTTAAATTATATGTTCCCTCATCCCAGATTAAATTGCACAAAATTAACGATTCAGTCAAACTAAGAAAATTTCGACTACATATTTGAATAGATATATAAATAATAATATTGTTATATGTGATATAGTTGGATTCGTCATAATAAATAGTTTTCAAAAAGTAATTTTTTGTTTACCGATATTATACGTATTTAAATATAACGGTAAAATGTGTGTATTGGAGAGCGTGAAAAAGATTTTCTGCAATTTAATCTGGGACAGAGGGAGTACTAAATTTAGAAATTTAATTTTTTATATATTATATATTTTTACATTATCACATTTAAATACACAATATTACTTGTTTTAACTTTTAAAATACAATATTTAAATTTTATAGAAATTACAACACTCAACGTAAAAAGTACAGTGAACTGTTCATAAAGTTATGGACTTTCTCATAAATTTTAACCGAAAAACTATTAATATTATTCCACTACGCACTACAAGAAACAGGACCCTTTACCTCGGTTCTACAAGACCTTTTACCACGGTTTTCAGTTCTAGAAGAATCGAGCTAAATACAACCGGAGTAAAAGGTATCTTTTTTTTACTTTGGTTCAGAACCGAGGTTGATAGGTTTTGTGACTGACGTCGGTCAATGGTAGTAGGTCGACCATGGTAGATCATACCTGCGACATCGCAAACCAACGTCGGCATCCACATGAAAGTGACGTCGACCATAGCATGAAGGCATGAGATTGGTTAGGAAATGGTGCGACGTCGTCCAAGTCGACGTCGTTCATATAAAAGTAAATTCGTAGATCATTAGCAACGACATCACGCGCTGATGTGGAATGGTGATTAATTCGACTTCATTTTCTATGGCCGACGTAAAAAACTGGTTCATGCGACGTCGGTCAAGTGTCGTTTTGGCTGTGAAATTGTGCGACATTACAGATGAATCAGTTAGACAACGTTTCTCATACAGTATTATAATATTTAATATTTGATGACACACAAAAAAAATCATTCGTTGATAGCAATTACATTTTATTTACAAAATCTGACATTACCAATATATTAAAATACAAAAGATTGCTGTGAAATTGACAGGATGATTGTATTATGCTTCCTTGCGTACGTTGTCTAGCATTGGCAATTGAAGAGGGACTATTGAAATGACATGTCCATTCTGAAATTCCATCAATAACTCTCATTATCCTATTACAACATATACACATGTAACAATGGATGTACAAATAATAATTCCCAGAGCGTACGACATACATTTTAACATGGAATGTAGGAAAGCGACGTCGCAAGTTGAAATGACTGAAGTGGCAGTGTTCGAATGACGAGTAACGTCGGATATTCATATGTGTTCTAGTCAGTTCCTGCCAATGCGACTTCGGTAACCATTCATTCATTTCTCGTACTTAACGATGCACTGATTGATGCCACACATTCAACCTTTGTTCATAATAAAATTTGATTATTTTCCACAATCAACCCTAGTATCAGCCCTAAAAACATGGCATGATATTGGGAACACAATCAATATGCACTATATAAAATGTAACTTAGTCAAGATACTCAATGAAAATATTCAATCATTAATCAATGGGGAAAAACATGTAGAAGGTATGTTCATGAAAGTGCTGAATGAACATGGAATGAAGGAAAAATAACTTCAATTAAATTGAACCAGAAATGATCCATCGTAGGATACTTGTTGATGTTTGGGAAAAGAGAGTAGATTGGGTTCTTGAGTAGAGTTAAAATGTTGTGAATGGAGAGGAAGGTGTGGAGTTGGGTTAGGAAGAAGTGTGTTGGATATGAAAAATTAATGGGTCTTTTTGCTGAATATGATATAAATGAGATGAGTTTGGGGGGATTTGTTCAAAATCTTGGTTGAAAATTTCGCTTCATGCTAGAAGTTCCAGTTCAACCAATGTCGATTAAGTGTCGGTCAATGGTTCGGTATATTTGAACCTTATGCGACGTCGCTTATATGGACCAAAGTATAATTTTTAAAAATTATTGTAAAAAATCGATGTTAAGATTGCGGGCCATTCTGACGACCCATTTATGCCAAATAGGAACAAATTACTCATGTAGGTGCAAATAACAAATTTCTATCTCCAATTTCGAATTTAGACTTCTCCCAAATCCTTGTAGGGACTTCAGTGCAAAAATGAAAAATATTCATCGGTAGTGCTAAACTCAATTACGATATTCCCGAAAAATAACCTTGTTCACCCACAGCTTGTACACGACGTCGGTACTAGAGATACGGGTCCTATCCCCAGATAGATTTCAAGTAGATATTCCTTAATGTCCCTTGTATATATATACTACTGAGTAATCATCTGCAATATACTGTAGACCATGTAATAGCACTCTTTTAGAAATTATGGTCATAAAGAACATGGCAAATGAAATTTCATTTGATTCTAGGGTAATATACAAAAATAACCTTGAGAAAGTGCAGATATAATCATGAGATAAGTTTTAGTGCAAATATAACACTAAATAATTGATGAAAGTGTAAATATAACCTTCTGGTGAGAAATTCTGCGTTGACCGTGTTTTTCCGGCATAGACCCCTCCCCCCAATGATAAAAATTCCCTTGGACCAAAATCGGAATTTGGATGGAAAATTATACCCTTACCCGCTGCCGGATCGAGTAGGGTTATATCAGCACATTATAAAAATTGAAAGGGTTATATCAGCACATTCCTAAAACTTATAGGGTTATATCAGCACATATTATAAAAGCAAAACCCATAAACATTAAAAACCCTATGCCGAAAAACATAACAAAATAACAACCACACACAGAACACCAAAGGTCATACAATCATTAATCCAAACTAAACTCAACAAAATAAATAAAAAATCATCAAAATGCTTATATTTTATACCATATATACCGCATTTTTCTATTCGTGTGACAGGAAGCAAAAGAAAATCAAAGAGTAAAACTCAACACTGCATTAATCTAGTGAATTAGGGGAAATTTCGGATGAAAATACCATTTTTGAAAGGTTCCCACGTCTCCACTTCATTGTCCAATGCGTCAAGCTCACCAAAACTCTTTCTTTGCCACTAGAATCACACTTTGGAACGTCAGCAATTGGTAGAAGAAGTTCAAATGGCGGTTACGTGTGGTTCACGTTGATTTTTTTTACCAATATGACACTTTATTTTTATAATATGTGCTGATATAATCCTACATTTTTTTACGAATGTGCTGATATAATCCTACACCTTTTACGAATGTGCTGATATAACCCTATTAGTTTTCATAATGTGCTGATATAACCCTACCCGGTCCGACAGTGGTCCGGTGGTGGTATTTGGATATTAATGATGTTAAGTGCAATAAAGTCATTTCCTATCCTTTTGTTTTAAAATTTTCTTCATAAGGACAAAAATTTCTTTTCACAAAATTCCGGCTAAAAGTTGCCGGAAAAGGTTATATTTGCACTTTCACTTATTATCTAGGGTTACATTTGCGATTTTATTATATCAGGGTTATATGTGCACTTTCATCAATGATGTAGGGTTATATCTGCACTTTACTCTTGATTCTATTTGGTGGAAATTATCATTCTCATAACGCTGATAGTAAGGAATTGAACACAATCCTAATTTAAATGACGATACGCATATTCTCCGCTCAGGTGCAGAATTAAGAAGTGTAGCAAGCATTCGAGGAAGTTGGGGGTCATAGAGTAGTTTACTTAAAGTTTTGTCATACACTTTCTGAGGAGACTATGGTCCCGTTCCATTGACGAGAGCGTGACAAAATTGGAACGTCATTCTCATGACTTGGTGAATTAGATAAATGTATCTCCAGTTTTGCATTGCGACTTCTCACACTTTGTTGGAGGGACGTATTTGAAAACAAATGAAAAGTAAACTGGAAAGCCCAAATTGGTTTCCAATCTTCGTTCACGGGACCTTTGCTATCCCCATTTAAACTAATTAATGATCCTCAATAGTGATAATGAAACTAACATGATCCAACAGAGACTTCCACGAAATCTTTCGATTAGCCCTTCCATACTAGTTAGTAACCATATACTATATTATTAACTCTAGGCCATATATTAGAAATTTAGTGAAATTGATGGTCGGATTTTTCTTATCTTATATGTTTTTTGAAAACAAACCTCGTATTTGTAATTTTCACCGATTTTGGTGAGGTGGAATTTATCTTCCAAATTAACAACGCTCATAGTCAAGGTATTAAAGAATACTAATAAAAATGAGGGAAGAATGCCCCCGTGACCTTGATGCATAAGTTGTAAAAACATGATTGTGACAATGTGATTTAGATTATTGGCTATACATAATTTTTCATTTTTCCTCCCCCGCCATCTTGGAGGGATCTAATTGTAAAAACAGAAAAGTTCACCTGTTGTGTTTGTGTTGAAATCGATTATGATCGAAACGGACGTTAATGAATTTCATTAACATTTACAATATCAATCACTAATGTCTAATTAACCGTTTACCATTTACCATTTTTAACGTCATTTATGTTCGTTTTATTGAGATGCAGGCCCAGTAGATTTGCTACTGGGCTCAATATTTATGGCTCCAATATATCCATGATCGACGATGGTAGTATGTCCATCAAATTTCACAAAAGACAACTTACATGCTATGTTAGTTACGCAGTTGGTCTGACAAAGGTCCATTTGATAAGTCAGTGCTCTGAAATGGTTAGGCCCACATTTAGAAAAATCGAGGTCGCAATACCTTTGGTATTGTATCGATGTTGTCGACTTGCATTCGCGTCGCATTGGGGTGGAATACACAAGGCTCATAACGACTATACATATGGACCCCACCTCACACATTACTTTAAACATTCAACTTTCCCTTGAATTCCAACAGTCATCCATCCTCTCAAAGGTATGGATTCTACATGTGGTTATTTTACTTTTTTTAAAAAATACTATTGAAATTGTTATGTATAAGGTGTGTGTGAATGTGTTATTTGCTTCATGTAAGGATGTGTCTATGGATTAGGGTTCATCGATTAGGTTCTGGGGTGTTAGAATGTCGATTAGGTTCTGGCTAAATTGGTTTTGGTTTAGATGCTCTCTGTTTACTTGTTTTCTGTTGTTATTAGAGTTTCCACATTTCATGAATGCGACGTCGCCTGTCAGTCGTTCCTAGTTCGGTTAGAGCGACAAGTGTGCGATGTCGCTTGTTCATAATTTTTGTAGTTCATCTTGCATATGACGTCACATTTTTATCGGTTCACCATTCAAGTTTACCATTCGATTTTACCAAACCATGTGTGACGTCTCTTACTCATAATTTCTGCAGTTGATCTAGCATATGACGTCGCATACTTATTGATTAACCATTCGGTTTTACCAAACCATATGCGACTTCGCTTATTCATAATTTCTGCAGTTTACATAGCATGTGTCGTCACACTCTAATCGGTTAACCATTTGGTTTCACAAAATCATGTGCCACTTTGCTCTGACACATGGCATTCGTATATTAATTGATTAACAGATTACTAGAATTGATTTGTAACAAATCATTAAAATATAAATTTCAAGAATCAAGTCTAGCAGTGCTGGTTCGCGCCACTCCCCCATTGTGGTGAGCAATTTAATTTTTACATTTAAATTACGTTTCCTATCTTGTATTACCAATATTCAAATTTAATTTATAAATATTTCCTTGATTAACGAATCTGTAACGATTCAGACGATGAACATCAGCGAACTATATTTGGCAACATCGTTCCTCATTTCATCCACACCTTGACGCAAACAAACTTCGGGGAAGTTCCCATCCTGGTAAGTAATCCCTGTCGCGTATTAGTTTTATTTTCATAAATATTTTTCTATACTTTACTTTCATATTAACTGAACATGATTTTTTGTTTAAAATTCAGTACGTCCCTAGCCAGATTGTGGAGCTCCTACCGCCATTGAAGTTGCATGTTGTGCTCAGGTGCAACAAAAGGGAGTACCACTCGAGAAACGGGAGGCTGAAGACCCTGACGACGAAGTGTTTTGAGTAATTTCTTATTGGTGAGGAACTCAAGAAAGAGGACACGCTCTACTTCGAGCTGATCAATGGTGTTGGCCCTGTAGTTTTCAATGTCAAAGTTCTTCCCTATTGATAGAATCAGTTGTTTTGCATCGACTTTGATCATGACATTTATATTAAATGTGTTAATTCATATTTGGAACAAGATTAGCATTGATGTAATTTGATATTTAATCTTTAATTTATAATCTTTTTGTTAGCTATGTCATTTTAATGTTATTCAATCCTTAATATTTAACCTAACATACGCACAAAGTTTTAATAGTAGTATCAGTAACAAAACTAAAAAAATTATTGGGTATTGATGCAATCAGTTTTGAACTTACAAATTTGTGTTGCGAAATTTATTTTCAAGTAAACTTGAACTGTTGACCGGCTGCTTGGTGGGCCAAAATTGTTAGGCCGACCAAAGTCTGCGACGTCGGTAAGTGGTCAGCACCATGTCGTTTGATCCGACTTTGGTGCGACGTGACAACACTATGGTTCAAAACGATGTCGTTTCAAAACAGGTAAAATAGGGGACCCTGAAAATCAGTTCAACTATCTATTCACAAGTTTCTTGCAAATTCCTACAGTTTCCAGCTTACTCCTCATCTTCTCTACTCGGGAAAAAGGTTTGTTCTTCCCTATCCCTAACACCTAACCTTCTGAATTCTTACTTTACAATGTCATATCTGTGGTCTATTAATGTGTTTTGATTTTTTGGCTAGTTTTGTCTCAGATTTATGAGAGTGTGAACTTTCTTTGAGTTTAAAAATAGGCACAATGTTTTGCATTGTTGCCAAAGGGTTTTTGTTTAATATGATGTTGATTGTGCTTCATTTTTTTCCAGGTATATGTGTTTCTTCCCGTAGCTTCCTCTAATATATGTGACATCGCTAATCTGTCTGCCACAAATCTGTTTATGCAATTATAGTGCGACGTCGTATATTCTTATTTCCAGTAGCTTATCTTTAAATTTCTGACGTCACACTAATATCGTGTGTCCTTCGGCTTTATCAAAATGTTACCGACGTAATTGTACAATTGTTATACATATGCGGGTTTGGTCTTGTTTCGGTCTTGTCTTCGGCTTAACTGACCACTATGTGAAATGGCATGTACGTGTTGGCCATCCTACTGGTTTGGGCCGACTCCATAGGGCAGTTCGCACTGAATATTTTCCCTTTTGATGCAGTACTGATGGCTGGAGAAAGATCGTCTAATCCACCATTTTTTCAGTCCTTTCACCAACGTATATATATACATATATATATATATATATTAACACATCTTCACACTTTATACATAGCAACTAATTACTCTTTGGTTTTCGTTCAGTTCATCGCACAACTTCGAAACCCAGAGCCTGTTTTGTTCGACATCGACCATCATACAATGGCTCTTGATTGCCCACATTTACACTGCACTCTCAAGTAGAAAAACTTTGGAGAAATCGTACTTTGGTAATACTTTTTAATAAATTTTATTTGTTGACAATTGCATATGTGTATATATATATATATATATGCATATGTCTAATTAAGTTTTTTTGACTCGGTACATCCTGTGTGATATTGTTCCACTCTTGTCGATTGAGAAGACTTCTATAGTGCTGAGCTGCCACGAGACAGAGTGGCGTATGAACTACTTGGGGTAAGGTAGGATTTCCCCAAAAGGAAACAATCTACGCATCGGGGACACCTTGTTCTTCGAGGTGCTACAAGTTGGGGGACCAATCGTTTTCAAGGTCTTCATTGTCCATGTTGATTGAGTGTATTGTATTTTCACTTACGTTTAAACTTAGACAACTCTTATTTGAATTTATGAAAAATTTGTATGGTTATTTTCATGACTATTCTTTTTCAAATTATTTAACTATCTTATTTGAACATTATATAATTGACGGTGTATAAGTGCGATTTGATTTGTGCATGATTTTATAAATCCATTTAATAATTCTATGAATAAAAACCATTGAACAAAAGGTGTATTGGACGTTTACGAAAGTTAATTATGATTTCTATGGTGTTTGAATCACAATGATTGCTAACTACTGTAATGCCTAATTGTCCTTTTACATACCCCTAAATTAATCGTGATGACGGGATATTGGGAGGAGGGAGACACCAAAACGGGGAGAAGCGCACGACCACTCTCTTCTGTTTTCATTTCTTTCCAACACCGTCAAATTCTTTACTTTAACGTATTTTTTACATACCTGCGACTTCTGTAGTCAACCGGAACACATGTCCGTGCAAACGACGTTTAATGCAAAATCAGGGTCACCTATTAAAACAACATATGTGACGTCGCACATGTTTCGGTAACATTATTTACTTTGATTTTTTAACATTTTACTTCGGTTCACTTAATAACTGAGGTAAAATACCGATTTAAATAATATCTTTTACTTTGAAATAAAAAATAATCGAGGTAAAAGAAATTCTTACCTCAGTTAGTCGATGTTAACAAAAAAACTGATATAAAAGAGGCGAAGTAATAGGTCATTTTTTTGTAGTGACGTGTCACTAAAATCTTTGCCTGATCACAAGATATTTATCGACTTCTGAAAATAATATAATATTTAAATATTTTAAGCATACTATACGTCCTTCATGGTTTTTTTTTTTTTTTCATTTTTAGACTCTTGACCTCGCCTCTTTATTTGAACACGTCGGTGATTGTATCAATTTTCCAGTTATCGTTGTATACTTGATGCTTAAGTCAAGAATTAATGATTTGTTTCAGAAAAAAAAGAAGTCAATAATTAATGACCGACGAGCAATTCTTTAAATATGGAGTTGATTTCATATAGGACTAAAAAAAGGTAATTATAAAGAAAGGACACGTATTAATCAAGGACTCATTACGAATGAATTAATATGACTTCTTGACCCTCACTAATGACATGAAAATCTATAGTTGGCCACATGGTTTTAATTTCCAATATATATAAATCAGTTCTTTAAAATTTCTATTCTTACTTAATGACCAAGTCTTGTATAAGACGGAATCATTCAGGTAATAATAAACAATATAATAAAATTTAATTATATATGAGCTTCCAAATATAATTAAAGAAACTTTGGGAGAGAAATGATGGATTTGGTTGCAAATACTAATTTTTGGGGTGTTGGGTATACATAATTGAGAAATTAATTATTCAAGTCATAAGAATCTCATGAGTTAAGAATCCGGTTCAGAGAAATTCGCGCATCAACTTTTTCCTCATTTCTGGGCAATGACAGATTTTTACTATCGTACTTGATGTTTCATTTTCAGTAATTGATGCTTCAACCAAACCTTGTGTTATTTTTTCAGAATCTATTTTTCACTAATATCATGTGTTTTAAAGTTATATTTTATCTTTTATGGTAAATTTTGTGTTTGCATGTTAAAATTTTGACAATTTATACATGTTGATACTGGTTAGTGATATTTTATTATCTTAAATTTTAATTTGTAATTTATACTGTCATTTTTATTGACGTGTTGGTTTTTCGGTGCATCCTTTTAAAAATTGATATTGATGTTTCTTATTTTTTGGAATCTTATATTTTTTTATTAAGTGTATGTCTTGATGTTTCAATAGTGGGAATTAGTTTTTTAAATTTTAGAGAAAAGTGTCTTTATAACCTCACTTACTGCATGTAAGTATCAATATAATCTTCCAGTGTTTGAAATTGCTATTATAATTTTACCTAGTTAATATAAGTGCGAAATTACCCTTCTAATCAATTTTAGCTGGAATTCAGTGAAACTACTATTTTACCCCTTTGGAAAAATTTTATAAATTGATTTTTTTTGTGAAATGACATTGATGCCCTTTTTTCTCCATTTCCATCTTCTTCTCCATCGACTTCCCCCTTCTTCTTCTCCCCTTTCTTCTCCGTCAAGTTCTCCAACGAGAAGGGGAGAGGTAGAGGAGGCGTCGTTGACGAGAGACAGAAGAGGCACCGTTCACGAGAGGTGGAGGAGGCACCATTTGGAGCTAGGGTTTTTGGGACGGGCTTTGGTTGGCGCTAGGTTTGGGATTGGTTGGCGCTAGGGTTTAGATAGGAAAGGGATCGTTAGGGATGACAATGGGTGGAGTGGGTACGGATTATGGTACCTCCATACTTGTACCAATCTAAAAAAAATTGTACTCATACCCGCCCTATCACCTATGGCGGGTACAATATTAAAATCCACCCCTACCCCATCACCCACATGGGTCTCCATAACCACTTCAAATCCATTTTACTCACCCCATTTATATCTTCAAAAAAATGGCTAAATTTTACTTTAAAATTAACAATTTTAATATTAAAAGTTTAATAATATTTACATGAAAATATTATAAGTAAAACATGTGCATTATGGATAAATAATATTTTATTATATAATAAATTAGTGTGTACATAGCGGGTATAGTGGGGGGGAAGGTATGAACTAATATCCATTCCTGACCTACTACCCATGATGTGAATCAATTTTAATACCCATACCCGTCCCACCCCCATGAAAACTACATCCATACCCGCCCATTGGGGCAGATGCGGGGCGAACCTCCAACAAAACCCACCCCACTGTCATCGCTATTTACAGTAAAGGTTTATGTCACTCACCATGCCCAATTCGACGAGATGTATTTTCCTTTTCCCCTTCCACGGCCTCGGCGAATAGTTCTTCCTTGTCGATTGTGTATGCCTTGGCATTTATTGATCCCGATGGTGCCTCTGCCCCTTCATTGCATGTGTATGCTTCGTCTTCATCGGCCTCTTGCTCCATTTATTCCACAGACTCGGTCCTAGTAACTCTTTAAGCTACGCAGCCTACTGCCCCGCCTGCCAGTCCAACCGCTCACTCTCCGGTCATCTCGATCGCCCCTTCTCAGACTGGCTCGGAAGATTCCACTCCTCCGATCTCGTACTCATCAGATGTCTACTTGATCAGTGAACGGGGATATTTAGCTCAGAGATTATTCTGATATAGTTGCTCACGGTCTCACTGCTGCCTTACTTGCTCAATCGGAGCCCGCAGATTATCACACTGCTCTTCAGGATCCGTCTTGTGTTTCTGCTATGGATGATGAGATTGCAGTTCTTCATCAACAGTGCAACTGGGATTTAGTGACCCGCTCATCGGATGTCAACATTGTTGGCTCCAAATGGGTTTATCGACTGAAGTATCATCCAGACGACATTGTTGATCGTTTTAAGGCTAGGCTTGTGGCGCAGGATTTTTTGTAGATTCTGGGATTTTACTTTGATCACCCTATCAGTTCAATGGTCACAGTCTCCACGGTTCGTACTACTCTCTCTATTGCTACGATGCGCTCTTGGCTTTTTCATCCCTTGGATGTCAAGAATTCCTTTTTAAATGGCATTCTCGATACTCCGGTTTATATGGCACAACCCTTAGTTACAAGGACCAGCTTCATCCGGATTATGTCTGTCTTTTGCGTAAATCCATTTATGATCTTAAACAAGTTTCACGGGTCTAGTTTCAGCAATTCAGTATTTATTTGGTGCAGCACATTTTTGTCTGCAACTCAACTAACACTTCTCCTTTTGTTCTGTCTCGGGGCCCATCGTTACTATACTTGTTAGTTTATATTGACGACATTGTCCGTACAAGTAATGGCCCAACTCTTTTTTGACAATTCATTGATCGAGACATATCGAGAGTTTTTCATCAGGGATTTGTGTGCTCTTCACTACTTTCTTGGTTTGGAAGTTACACCCTCTTCCTCGGGTTTACTTCTCGGCCAAGAAAAGTATGCCAGGGATATTCTCACTCATGCCAAGATATCTTATGCTACTCCAGTTACTCCTTTTGTGCCAGGCTCACAGTTTCACAACTCCACCAATTCTCAGTTTCGTAATCTGACTCTTTACCGCTCTCTTATTGGGGCTCCTCAGTACCTGATGATCACTCGTCCTAACTTGGTTTTTGCAATCAACACAGTGGACCAATATCTTCTGGACTCTCGTGACGATCATTTTGCTGCGGTCTCTCGGATTCTCTGATACATTTGAGGCACTCTACATTTTGGCCTTGCTTCGTTGGTCTGCCAGTTCTCCTGAAGTGTTGGGTTATTCCGATGCTAATTGGGCTCGTTGTCTTGAGACCCGTCGACCCACATTTGGCTATGCTATTTTTCTTGTTAGAAACCTTGTTTTTTGGATGCCAAGAAACAACCCACTGTCTCTCATTCGAGCAAGGAGTCTGAGTACTGGGCTCTCGCCAACACCGCCTCAGATGATGTTTAGTTGGCTCATTTTCTCCGTGATTTTCGTGTTTCGCTTTCTGGTTCTATGCTACTGTTATGACAATAGTAGTGCCATCTTCTTGGCCAAGAATCCAGTTGCTCACAAGCAGGTGAAACACATCTATTATCATTTTGTTCAGGAGATAACTACTTTTGGCAAGTTGTGTGTTGCCCATGTTCCTACTTCTCTCCAGATTGCGAAAATATTCACCAAGGGTCTCTCTCATCCGTTGTTCGAGTTCTTCAGATCCAAGCTTTGCGTCGCTGAGTATCCGACGCTTCACTTGAGGGGGTGTTAGAATTAGTCAATAAGATGATTAGATATAGATAGAGTTTGATGACTAGACTAGAGTTATCTAGTACTAGTATTCCTTATCTAATTGTACTCTATTTATTCTTTCTAGTAATACATACTCCCTCCGTCCCACAATGATCTTCCTATTTGTTTTTCAGAGTCAAACTTTACAAACTTTGACCCTAAATATAAATTAATATATAAACAATAAATATATCATGTGACAT
>JAULKJ010097987.1:0-12778 GCA_032355405.1 Rubia balearica | reverse complement strand
CCTGTCATTGGCAGTTTTAATTAAAAAGGCAACGACACTGAGTTAGTTCAACTAGACGAATATGACGATTCCAAAGAGGTCAAGATAGGGAAGAAGCTACCAAAACCAGTAAAGGCAAAGGTGATATCTACACTCGAAGAGTAAAATGCCTCATTTTCTTGTTCAATATAAGACATGGGAGGCATCGACCCCTCCATTTCCACACTATCTCAACATAGAATCTTCCATCAAGCCGATCAGGAAGAAGCAGAGAATATTTACAGAAGGCCATAGAAACCGAGTTCAAAACACTCGTACAAGTGAAATAGTCAGAGAAGTCGTATACCTAAATTGGTTATCCAACCTTGTCATGGAAAGGAAAACAGACGCATGATGGTGAAGTTGCATTGATTACACGAATCTTAACAGATACTACTCGAAAGAACTGCTACCCCTTTCCTAAGATTTACCAATTAGTTGAAACTATATTTGGTTAAGTAGACATGATATTCTCGACTCGTACAAATGGTACCACCAAATTCAAATGAAACCAGAATACGCGGAGAAAATAACATTCATCACCAACTTTAGAGTATTCTGCTATGATCTAATTCCTTTTGGACTAAAGAACGTTGAGCTACCTATCAACAGACAATTGACAAGGCATTCTCTCACCATGGCCACAATATACAAATCTATGTAGACGACATGGTCATCAAAAACATATCCTTCAAGGAATTCCCAAAATATCTAAAGGAAACACTAATCACACTCCAATAAATTGGAATGAAGCTAAATTCCAAAAAATGTACCTTTGTAGTATGAGCAGGCAAGTACCTTGGATTCAAAGTATCATCCAAAGGCATTGATGCCAAACCAAAAAAAATACATGCGTTACAATCACTACCACCTCTTCGGTCGGTCAAGGAAGTTCAAATACTCACCGAATCCTTAGTTGCACTCTATCATTTTGTCAATAGAACATTAGAAAAACACATGCCATTTTTTTAGTCCAACAAAAAGCATAAAAGTTCTCTTGGCTAGAGGAATGCCAAAAAGTGTACGAAAAACTCAAAACTAAGCTAGAACGTTTTGTATTACCATCAGCTCCCAAACCAGGAGAAAACCTCTACATATATTTAGCAGTTTTAGTATATGCTGTCAGCTCTTTCCTAATGCAATAAGAGACTGGACGCCAAGTGCTTATTTACAACGTTATAGCCAAAGTTTCCAACACTAAAAGAACCAACACCTATTACTTCGCCCCTTTTACCTCGATTTTTTACCTTAGGTCAAATAATTGAGGTAAAAAATTATTTTACCTCGGTTCTATTTTTTTTAAATAAAAAAATTATTTACCTCAGTAATAAAAAAGACCGAGGTAGATAATGTGTTTTTTTACCTCAGTTGTACAGTAGCTGAGGTTAATGTTATCCCAAATCGAAGTAAATAGTAGAGCCGACGAAAGTGCAACGTTGGCAACATGTGTTTATCCAAGTTGTATTAGTCATCGATGAGATTGTCGACATTGCATTACTAGTCGGTTTGGCCAAATATTTGATGACGCTAAGGAGCAACGTTGCATCTGTCGGGATTTTGTAAGTATGTTTTGCTCCTTCGACCAAACTCAATCATAACTCCCAAAAATTTCTTCCACATTCAAGATGGCTCTAAAAAATCCAATTTCGTATTTGTTGAAGGTGGGAAATAGATTTGTGGGTTGTGATATAACTAGCCACTCGAGTAGCAATTAATTATCCCACCTATATTTGTATTTTCACCTTCAATTTTTGTTTCTAGTTTAGTTTCATTGATATGAGAGGACGTGTTTAACTAAGAGTTGATTTAATGTAAGCATTACCTAATTATATATGGTAGATGTTATATGTGTAGGGAAATATGATTATGAAGGTTTTCATTGATACATACACACACATATCTCTCAATGTGT
This sequence comes from Rubia balearica, assembly GCA_032355405.1. Classification (NCBI taxonomy): domain Eukaryota; kingdom Viridiplantae; phylum Streptophyta; class Magnoliopsida; order Gentianales; family Rubiaceae; genus Rubia; species Rubia balearica. The sequence goes on along the minus strand of JAULKJ010097987.1, from coordinate 10,848 downwards.
GTGTGTGTGTGTATATTGCTCTAACCAATATGCATATGTTATGTTATGAATCCATGAAGTGAATGAATGTAAGTGTATGTACTTGTTCCTATGATTTGATCCTAAACTTAGCGTACTTATTTTTGTACTGTAGAAATGTCTATGGATAAAACCCATTGTTATGATGAAGATCGAACGAGTGATGAGTATCAATATTTTTTAGCCAACTTCATTAAATATGCCTTCGCGAATGCCACAAAGGAGAATTTGTTGTATGTGTATTGTCCTTGCAAGAAGTGCTGGAACACCGTATTCATGAAGAAGTAATTGTTTGAAGGATGGCTTATTTATATACGGTTTTGATCCAACATACAAAATTTGGTTTTGGCATGAGGAGAACGTGGATGATCATACTAGAAATAAAGTAGATTAGCCATCTAAGGATGATGGGATGAATGAGTTGGTTGAGGAGATTGTCAATCACTACAGTTGCATTCTTAACAGACTTTCAAACTTGTACGGACATAATGAAACACTACTTTATGATTGATGCCATGAAGGAATGACAGTATTGAAAGCTACGTTGCAGTTAATGAATTGAAAGATAAGTATTCCTATAGTTTTCTATTTTGTTGAAAGTGTTGAAAGAAATGTTTCCGGTTGGCAATAGAATACCGAAAATAGTATATGAAGCGAAGAAGGTACTATATATGATGGGCATGGATTATGAAAAGATACATGCTTTTCAGAACGATTGTATATTGCATAGGGTGCCCTAAATCAATGCTCCCCTGTTCAAATTGAAGGAGTTGGATGTTGATGGAGAAATTAGAAATCGGTAGACAAAGAAGGTTCCTGTCAAGGTTGTTTGGTATCTAACTATTATTCCTCGATTGAGAAGATTGTTTGATAATCCTCAGGATGCAAAGAATATGAGTTGGCATATAGATTGGACAGTGGTTGATCCTGAAGTCATTAGTCATCTAGCTAATGATGATTAGTAGAAGAAGATAGATACGGCCTATCCCATCTTTGGGAAAGAGCCACATAACTTGTGGCTTGGTTTGTACACAGATGGAATAAATCTTCACAGTAATATGAGTAGCAATCACAGTTCATGGCCGGTGATGTTAGTGATTTACAACTTGCCTCCATGTTTACGCATGAAAAGGAAGTACATCATGTTTTCTCTAATAATCCCAAGCCAAAGTAACCTAGGAACGATATTGGTGTGTTCCTATCCCCCATGGTGGTGGACCTTATGAAGTTGTGGATCCTGGAATGAGATTGTATAATGGGTTTCAGAAGGAGTCGTTTGATTTTATATCCTTGTTGTTCTGCACTGTTAACAAATTTCCTGCAATGGAAACTTGTCCGGATATTTAGTTAAGGGTCACAAGCCATGGCCCATTTTTTAGGAAGAAATAGAATATTGTAAGTTGAGTCATTGAAGTAAGACAGTGTATCTTGGGTACCGAAGATGGCTTCCAAAAACTCATCGGTGGAGGGATAGGCGTGCTGCATTCAATGACTAGGTAGAGTTGGCGCCCCCTACTCCTGTATTAACAGGTGCACTAATCTCTAACATGTTACGTAGTTTTTTAAATGACTTTGGCAAGGGGAGGAGAAAACCAAAGGTTTATGGTAGTTGGAAGAAACGTTCCATTTTTTTGAACTACAATATTGGGAGACCCTTGACGCCTGACACTATTTGGATAAAAGAATGTATGTGATAGTTTGGTTGGTACTTTGATTGCTCGGGTAAGAAAGGATGGAGTGAAGTCAAGGAAAGATACAGTTGAAATGGGAATTAGACCTGAATCGACCACCGAGGATTGGGGATTGAAGACATACATGCCCACTGCTTGTTACATGCTTTCAAAATTTGAGAAAGAGTTGATATGTCCCAGCCTCAAAGGTATGGTTGTCCTGAAGGGCTACTCTTCTAGGTTTTGCAATCTAGTATCCGATGAGGGATTGACATTGGGTAATATAAAATCATTCGATTCACATTCTTTGATTCAAGAATTTTTCCCGGTGGTGATCAGATCCATCTTGCCAATTCATGTCAGAAAGTGCATTACCTGGTTGTGTCGCTTTTAAAAGGAAATTTGTTGTAAGAAGATTAGGCGTCGGAAATTAGAGGAATTACAGGAGGAAATAGTAATCATGTTTTTTGAGTTAGAGATGTACTTCCCTCCTTCATTTTTTGACATCATGGTGCACCTGTTGGTTCACGTTGTACGGGAGATATTGTTATGTGGTCATGTTTATCTTCGATGAATGTATCCCTTCGAGAGATATATCAATATATTCAAGGGTTATATGAAAATTCACTATCACCTAGATGCTAGAATTGTGTAGAGGTATCTGATCGAAGAGGTGGAATATTGTATGAATTTCTTGAAGATTGAAGAGTCGGTCGGAGTACCAAAAATGTGCCATGTAGACAGTGTGGGTGACAAAGGTTTGCAAAAAGGAACAAATTGGTTGCTAACCCCTGACGATTTGGTGAAAGCACAACTCTATGTTTTGTAAAAATCATATGTGGTTCATCCGTACGTGGATATGCACATGGCCACTATCAAAGAGTGACATCCTGATTGGTCAAAGAAGCAAGTACTTATTGAACACAATCACACTTTCATTGATTCGTTATGCCATACTGTAGTCGGAGACTGTCATGGTGACACCTTGAATTGGTTAACTTTCATGCCTTCTGCAACTGTGATTTCCTTCATGAGCTATGACTTGAATGGGTTACCTTCTCAACCCTTGAATGGGACACACACACCGCTACACAAAATAGTGGCATTATCATAGTTGCCAAAACATTACACATGAGCAGCGCAAAGGATAAAAATATGGTAACATGTTTTACTGTAGCGTAATTGAGGAAATATGGGAATTGGTCTACACAAGTTTCAGGGTACCACTTTTCAAATGCAAATGGGTTGATAGCAATATCGGTGTTAGGTGGATGACCTAGGCTATACAATCGTCGATTTGAGCAGGACTCGTTCTACTACTGATTCTTATATCCTTGCTTCCCAGGCTATGCAGGTGTTTTATATTACCGATCCATGTGATTCTAGCAAGCCAGTGGTCATTCATGGTAAAAGTCAATATGTGGGAGATTCTTGTCCATCTTCATTGTCCGACATTATTCCTCACATACCACCCATCACCGGTAATGCTAGGGAGGATGAGAACTTTTAGGTGGAGCTAGCTTTGAGGAGAAACCACTAAGAAAGGATGTGGATTGAGAGGCACCCCAAATCAAAGAACTAAAAGAAGAAGACGTAGATTGGGCATTATATCAATTTAAATAACCTTGTTGAATATTTATGGGAATGTCCATTTTTTTTAATGTAGTTTGTTAATCACTGGCTATCCATTGTTTCCCAAAAAATGAAGCCAAGATTGGATAGGCAAACTGAATACTTGATGTTGCACACATGTCGGCACACCAATCAGTTTACACGACACTAACCATGTGACTTTGCAAAGTTCATATCGTGGTATCAAAACTTTAGGGAATGTTTGGGAGATGGAGATGTCAACGTCACACAAACAGTCAATGAATAATTCGGCATATCAGAATGAGAAGGGTGATGTCGCACTTAAAAATCAGTCCAAGTCAATTTCTAAGTCATCTCAAATCATTTAAAACGTGTGATGTTGCCAGCTAGTTGGTAACCCCTTGGACTAACCTACCTTATAATGTGTGAATATACTGTTAAGTTGCATCGGTACAATTTACATAAAAACACATCACTGATGAACCAATTAAGCCAGAACATGGAGTTATCCATCTAAAGAGGATCATTCCAAGTTCACAACTACCACAAACCTATTTTTATACCCGAGTAAAACCATGCAACACAAAACCATTAAAATCCATAATAGAAAATACTAACATAGAATCCATAGAACATCATGGAATTTCACAAAAGGGAGAAAATTCGTAGAATCCCTAATATAATCCTAACACACAGTCATTAATGCAAGACATAACTATCACTAGGGGGGTGACAAGGGAGGGATGGAATCATCTTCAGAAGAACTGCCATAGTTTTCCTCCACTTTCTCACAGTCTGACCCATCGCTAGAAGACCTGTCCTAGCTACCGCTGGAATCTGTTTCATCTTCACTATTTCCCAGCGTATCCTTCTCATCATCCTGCCCCTCTGTCTCATTAGGATGTGCCTCAGACCCATGTGCAACCATCCGGGGGGCTACACAAGGTGCATTGATAGCACATGCCAACATTTCCTTCAGGTCTACCGAATCAGTCATCAACTGCAGCAAATGGCGGTGTTTGCACATCTTCATAGCCTTAGTCTCGGCCACATCCTTAATGAGCATGACACATGCACTGTGAATGATATGAAAATAAAGACTAAATTGTTTATTTTGTCCCCGATGCTAATACTGTGTTTGTTCAGCACCTAAAAAATACAAAATTACTTGTTTAGTCCCCAAAGATGGTTTTCAGGATTATGTGAAAAGACACTTTTGCCCCTTCAAAAAATAAATAAAAACTGAAAATAATTTACAATTGCATTTTTTTCTTCTCTTCTTCTTCGATTTGCAGGTGGCGTTAGTGAGGTGGCGGAGCGGAGTGGCGTCAGGCGGGGTGGGCTAGAGTTTTGAGGATTACGCAGGATCTAGGTGGTGTAGGCTCGTCGAGAGTGGCGCAGGAGCTGGGTGGCATCAACTCGTCTCGATGGTGGGGTAGGTGGCGGGGTGTTGCGATGGTGGAAAACTTGGGGTTTTAAGATCTGGGTTCTCCGATATTTCACCACTGCGATCAATGTATTTTCGACGTTCGATTTACAGGTGGCACCGGGTCTCTGCGATATCACCACAGCGGATGGGAATAGGATCAAAAAAATTGGGGGATTTTCATTTTCAGATGATGGGTTTCGTGGTTTTCAGTCTGATTCAAACGATGGGTACCATGGATATTTTTTGAGTTTTCAGTAGGATTCAGTAGGTTTTCTGTCATATTAGTATGATGGGTATCGTGGATTTTTGTTGAGTTTTCAGGAGGGTTTGGGCTTGACCTTGGGCGGAGAGGGGGCTCTACGGGGCAGATAGCGGTGGTTGAGAATGACCAGTGGCCAGTGACGGAGAGGCGCGGCGGGTGCCAGACCAATGACCGGCAGTGGCGATGATAGAGCAGTGCGAATTTATTTGCAGTTAAGCCCCTCACCTTCTGTAGGGTTTTTGAAAATCATTCAAAATATAGAATATTGGTGTATTGACCCCAGAATTTAATTGAAAATCTTTCTAATTAGTAAAATTACAAAAATACCCCTAGCTATATCAGAAAATAATTTTGATTTACCTAAAAACCACCATTAGGGAACAAAAAATTCATTTTGCATTTGTTGGGTGCTGAACAAATGCGATATTGGCATCGATGATCAAAAGATTGTATTTCGATATATGTTGGGGACCAAAAAAATAATTTAGTCTCAAAATAAATTAAACTTTGTACCCGATCGTGGGACAGCAGGGCGGCCTCATCATGCGTTGCTGCGGATGTCTATGGAATATCGTCGGGACCTGGCTGCCCATGCCCATTAAGATTGGCCTTGGGGACGTTGCAATCAATCCGCCTCCTAATTCTAGTGTTTCTTGTCAAAGTAGTTCCCATTATAGTACATCAGCTTGATGTTCACCGTTGATTTGATATTGACACTTTTCTTCTCCATTAGGGCAGTGATGATATTTCCATAGGGCAGGGTCCGAATCTTTGGAGTGAGGGAAGCCATGTGCATCTCATTGATGATGGTGTAACCGGAGTCGACTACTTTCTTCTCCGTAATTCAGTAGTTCAAGATGGTCTTGTTGATAGTGCACTCAGAAGGATGTCTGGTCGGGATCACTATTTGTACAATAATATTGTACATCATCCTCTCTTTGAGATCCAGTACAACAATCTTGACGGACCTCGGCGTGATGAGCCCGTTGCTGACATTAATTTTGAAGTACTTCTCCACCATACATTTCCCTAACTTCCTTAACCCTCCCCTTCCGCACAATTTGAAAATGCTCCTAATTTTCTTTAGTGAAGAGGCGTATTTTGTTATAAGTTGGCGATGTGGGTACATCAACGGTCCTCGCCTATTAGACCAGGAGGACCTTGCTTGATCTTTCTGGCCCTTGCCCCTATTCCCTGCTTGCTTCATTGGAGAAATCTGCTGAACAATAAAATATGCAAAGCTTAGTCTAAGAGTCCATACAATCACTGGAATAAAATTGTTGGCAAAGATTGCACACACATTGCAAACATGTCGCCCAGATCGATATGTTCACTGCGAAGTCGCAGACTCAAATGTATGAATGTCTGACACTGTATGGAATATATGTCCGTACAGGTTATGAACGCCTAAAATAAGCCTAGCTGTTGTAACAACAAGCACATCACATTTTGGGTACAAAAATCCCTAGAAATTGCCCCTGCGGCTAAAAACCCAAATTCAAAACCTAAATAGGACACCCCTAAAACTAAACAAATTTATAGAACTCAATCAATGATGTGCACCTTTATGCATGCGTTAGCCAATGCATTTGACACATTTATTATCATCTTTTGTTTGGTTGATTGTTAGTTTTGGTTAGTTTTACATGACAAATGGTTTAGACAGCCATTATTGGTTTTCTTTTCTAAATTTTGAGTTTTATAGACTTAATTGAAGCTAATAGAATCTTTGTATTCACGGGCACCTAGATCTTCCTTTTTTATCTCATTATTAGGTTGCTCGTGAGTACCTTTTATCATCTTTTTGTAAAAGGCCATCTGTGAGGGTAGTAGAAGATATTTGAAGGCCATTCACAAGGATGGTAAAAGATATTGAAGGTCATTCGTAAAGATTGTAGTAGATTGAAGGCCAAGTACTCCAAAGCATGGTAGTAGATAGAATTGAGCCAAAGAAAGGCGGATTCAAAGTTCAAGAAGGCCAAGGAAGAAATAGAGGGATTGTTGTCTGAGGTTGCACGGAGTCTAGGAAATATCAGAGAAGAATCAGCCCTTAATGGTGGTACCATTGGATTATTATTAATCTCTATAAAAGTGACTAAAGGAACCCCAAATTGGATCAATGTTTCACCCTTAGCAGAGCAAACAAGTAATCCAGCCATGACCAGCACAGACCGCACAAGCATAACATGAGGGGTTGACCTAGCACAACCCGTATCAGCAAACACAACTCGTATCAGCAAAAACAGCCTATGCCAGGGGTTCCAATACAAGTTGTGCCAAGTCCTAGCATGGGCCATGCCCAATGTCCTTTTTTTCACTCCAAAATTTGATTAAGTATGGGCACAGAATGTTCCGTTTCACACGGTCCACATCGTTTCAAGTCACCGATACCAAGACCAGGCCACGAGGTGTGAAGAATGACAAGTACCATGATGAGATACTGAGCAAAAAAAGGTTTAAGCCAATAGGGCATGCCAAAAGACACGGGACGCGGTAAAGAAGAGAAAAAAAGGGAGTGCCATTACGGCCCATGCTGGTTGACACGGGAAGCGCTAGCACAAGGCTGGCATGTGATGGAAAGAGGCCACAACCAATTCCAAGGCTGACCTCCCATGCTGGTACGAACTGGGGATCTCAGCCGGCACAGACCGTGCTCGATTCCACCACCCGCGAAGTTTGCAGCTCCTAGGTTTTTGGCTTATTTTTAGGCCCAATTCCCTACTACTATATATATAGACCTATATCTATTAGGGTTTATATTTATGCTCATTTTTAGATCTCAAGTGTAGGCTAGGGAGATAAAATACTATTTCGTCTGTCTAGGTTCTTTTATTTTCATCTTTTTATTTTCCGTTTGCCCAAAGGCATCGAATCCAATTAAATACTTGGTTTAGATGCTTCGGGAGTAGTTAATTTACTTGGGTATAATTTTTATATTCATTTTTTAATTTTCATTTTGTGAGTTTTCATAGATCGACCTATTCTATGTACTTTTGTATTATTATATTGGTGTTTTATTGATATTCTTGTGAATTGAATGATTGTCGCACTTAGTTTGCACACACCAAAGTATACTTTCATGTTGTTGCACTATTTCTACCCCTGGGGAAGGAAACCTAGATGTGCTTGAGGTAACGATGGGTCGGAAATTGTGTGGGTATGTGCATGTAGATTATAGTTGATAACGTTAAAATTGACCATACTCTAGTTAGCCGACTATTTGGTCCGAAGGGTTGCAAGTAGAGATAGATAAAGTAGCAAGCTATTATTACCTTTGTAATCCTAGAGCCATCGATAAAATTCCTACTTCCTTTGCCTTTGTAGGCCTAGGGGTAGTGCGTTCGTAGTGTTGCGCCAGAGAGTTAATCGCAAGGGGATAATCGGACATGCATAATGAGCCATTGTCATTGTTGTACTCTCCTAGTTTTCGAGGCGAGGTTGATGGAAGATTTAATACACGCAACCTTTTATGACAGATAAGGGAATTTTTTTACCATTGTCCGCACTACGTGATACAAACACTAGAATAGGCTTATTTTTATATGCGATGAAATCGATGACCGAAATGACATTGATAATATTATGAAAATACTCCCTGAGTGTTAGTTTATATATTTATTCTCATGATCATTTAATTGCTAGTAGTTGTTAGTACAAATACTCCCCTAATGACTGTTTTACCAACACTATTTATTCCTAACACGTGGTTGGATTGACGACCCGATCACAGTTGTGCGTAGTTAATTATTAAATTCCCAACATCTCTGTGGATAACCCGATACTTGCCACAATCTTCCATTCTTGGAAGTGTAGTAGTACGAATGAGAGCAACATATGAATTTCTATCTTTGATCCACAGTCCTCAGCTTTTAGATCTCCCGTGATTTATTAGCGACGTCAGGAGGGGTGGGTAAAATTTTAGCTCCGCTATCGGGGATGTTAGTTTAAACGTATAATAGTTAACTTACATAGCATTTTATTAGAGTAATTAGTGTTTTTTTCTTGTTTTACTGTTAAGCTTCCTTGCTAATCTCTGGTTAATTCTAACACTTTTTGCTAGTGTTATTTTTAGTTGGGCACTATTTATTCCCGGTTTATGGTACATACCCGTGCCAAGAACTTGGGAGTTTTTACATTATCAAACGGAATACACAGGCAGTAGGCGGCAAAGGAAGAGGGGATTTGGGCCAGAAGTTCCACAAGAACCAGTTTTGGTAGTTGTAGAGAAAGAAGAAATGGCAGAGGATAACCTCACTTTGAAGGAGTTGATGGCTCCATATATGGGGAATTAACCCCTTTGTATCATTTTTCCACCCTTGCCACCCAATGTGATGTGTGAACTCAAGAGCAGTATGATCCATTGCTTACAGACATTTCATGGAATGGCCGAAAAAGATCCGAACAAGCATCTTTTAGAATTCCACCTAGTTTGTACCAACATGAAGCCGGCGGGAGTCTCGGAGGAAAATTACAATTTGAGAGTGTTTCCCTTCTCACTTAGAGATTTGGCCAAGGATTGGTTGTACTATCTCCCACGGTTGCATCACTTCTTGGATAGATATGAAGCACAGATTTCTCGAGAAATACATCCCAGCTTCAAAGTTTTCCGGGTTGAAGAAGCAACTCTCCAGCATTTCTCAATTTTCTTATGAGTTTCTCTACGAGTAATTGGGAATGGTTTAGGACACTATTGGCTAGTTTTTCATATCATCCATTCAAGGAGAGAGATCTAGTGTACTATATCTTTGAAAGGTTGTGCGATGATGATATGCATATGGTGAATGCCACTTGCAACGGTTCAATAGCTAACAAGAGCCTAAGGAAGCAATGGCACTCTTCGAGAAGATGGAAAACGAAGCAAGACAGTTTGGTACAAGGTATAGGGTGAAGCCCATGGAGGAACCATCTCAACCCCTTAAGTTAGAGAAGCAAGTCCAAGATCTTTCCTCCATGATGAAAGAGTTCATGGAAAGGGTAGTTTAAAAAGAAAAAGTTTGCGGAATTTGCAGCCTTGATCAAGTGGTGGAATATATGGAGGAAGTAATGGTGTTGTATTTCAAAAAATAGTGAAAATAGGATAGATTTTGCTAGGGGACAACAATAAGGGTTCCTTGGGAACCAAGGAGGCGAAAGGCAAGATCCTTATGCAAACACCTTCAACCCGAGGTACCGAGATCCCCCCAACTTTTGTTGGCGCGAGGAGAACCAAATACAACGGTACAACTGAGGTGGAAAATATCCACCTCAACCGTATCCGAGGGGAGAAGGTCTTCCAACAAAAACGCCTCACTTTACAAGTCAGACTAAGAGGAAATACTTGAAGCAATCTCTTAATTGGGTAAGAAGGATGATGTCTTCTTGGAGCATACAAGGCAAGAGATTGAAGATCTTAGGACTAGGGCATTCTCAAGCATTAAGAATATTAATATTCAAGTCAGGAAACTTACCACCTCAGTAAGCCGACTTGAAGCCAAAGAGTCCGGAAAATTCCTTCTCAACCGGAGATCAATCCAAGGAATGTGAGCACTTTGAAGTTAAGAAGTGGGAAGGAGGTGCATGAGCCCGAGAAGGAAGTCCTACAAGAGGACGAATTGGTCATGGAAAGTAACAAAACCAAGTTGGAGGAGCAAGAATTGGTTGTGAAGGAACCCGCCAAGAAGCTTCCAACACCCAAGGCGAGGGTTAATCTCCCACCACCTTTCCCCGACGCGCACTTAGGGGAAGGGAGAATGTGACAATGCTCATCCAAAAAATCTTCGAGAAGGTTGAGGTTAGCATTCCACTCTTGGACTTTATTGATCATGTGCCTTCATAGGCTAAATTCTTGAAAGTCGCATGCACTAAAAAAATGAATAAACCACTTAGGAAGATAGGAA